>JAWNMW010000080.1:1800000-2002706 GCA_035043565.1 Drosophila robusta
CGCTCCGGCTTTGCGCCCATCAGTTAGAAACGGAACGGCACAGCTGTCAAGTGGCCCCAGTTAGTCGAGTTGTGCACAAAAATTTAGCTACTGATTGCATAAGTGCAGTTAACGGGCAATGAGCAACAGCAACAGCAGCAACAACAACGGCAACATCAACTCGCCGACGCGACAAACGAAGCTCACCTTCAGGCGCGGCGACTATGAGCGCCTCCAGCTGACAGCTGGCGATTTGGCAGCGCCAGCCACAACTGCACCATTTGCTCCAACTGCCAAAATGCAGCTCAAGCTGAGCGCCAGCAAGATCAAGCTACAGAGCAGCACTTTAGAGCAGCAGCGGCTGCAGCTGGAGATGGATGCACTGCGTCGCAAGTCGGCGCCCCAGCTGTTCAGCTTTACCATCGCGCCGCCGCTGGCAGCGGGTCGAAGCGGGACAGAAACGGTGCCACGGCTGCCCGCCTTTCCGTTGAGCAACTGCATCCGGCGTTCGCGCACGCTGGGCTTGCCCGCGGAGCACGCTCCGGACAGCAGCAGTGAGCCCAGCAGCAGCAGTCAAACTGGTGGCAGTTCCACCTCGCCGGAGTCGTTGTTGGACCACATACTGAGCGGCGCCTCGGCCGGCTCCGTGCAGACCAGCAGCAGCGCCAGCGACATCACCGTGGCGCCGCCAGCTCCTCCCCTGCCGCCAGCTGCTGTGCCTGGCCAGGGCCAGTTTAGAGGGCCGGCGCCGATGCTGGAGCCGCTCAAGCCGAAGCGTGTGCTCAGCCTGAAGGCTTCGCCGGAGCTGCGCATCTCGCCGCCCACGCCGGATAGCGGCGTCCACTTGGAGGTGAACACGTTGCTGCTGCCGGCCAGGGATTCGGCCAACGATTTCTTTGACACGGCCTCGGTGCTCTCCCGAAGCCACACGCCCTCGCCGGCTGGCACGCCCCTGGTGTCGCCCTCGCCCAGCCTAACGCTGCCGCCCACAACGAGCTTTGTGAGCATCAGTTTCCCGGAGGATCTCAAGTGCGCCATTTGCATGGATGTGTACACCGATCCGCGCACGCTGCACTGCCTCCACTCGTTCTGTCTGCAGTGCCTGGTCAATGAGAACCTGCGCGAGGAGGCCCTGTGGGAGGAGCGCTGCAGCTTCAGCCTGATCCCCTCCACGCCGGACACGTGCAGCGAACTGGCCACGGTGGCGCCGGCCCGCCAGCGCGGCGCAAATCTCACGTTGCGCAGCAAGAAGTCCTTGGACCGCCTGGCGCTGCGAGTAAGTTGCAGCGCGACGCAGCTGCTCCACATTCACACTAACCGAATGCGTCTTTCAGGGCAAGCCCGAAGCCAAGCGCTCGACCTCGGCGTGCTCCTCCAGCACGCGCCTGAATGCCAGCTTCGCCAGCGAGCCGGAGACGATGCGCTGCCTGCGCTGCCACCTCTGCCAGTTCGTCACGGAGCTGCCGGCGCTGGGCGGCGTGCGCCAGCTGCCGCAGAACTACATGCTGGTGCGGCGCATTGAGGCACTGCGTCTGCAAGCCGGCGACGACGTCATCTCGCGTGTCTGGTGCTCGCTCTGCAGCGAGGAGATTAGCGTAAGCCGCACTGCTGATTACACTCGTTCAGGGGGTGAATAGAGCTTATTGGCTTTGTGGAATGTCCGTCCGTCCGTCCGCACTGAGGCTAGAGCCTTGAAACTGGGAATATATGCTCGGGTATACCCAGTGTATTATTCTATAGATATTTTTTTGTTCGCTTATTTGGGGCAATTTCATAAAATTGATATATCTTAGTTAGTTCTAAAGTTAGATACATACATTTTAATCCGACAGATTACCAATGTGGCAAATCGAATTAAATCTATATAATATTGAGGCGGATAAGCCGCACAAATTCATAACTCCCACAATTCACAAAACTCGATATTAATCCATTCGCTCTTCGACTGTTGTGAGCTGTCACTATGCCACGAAAGAGTATTGTGCGGTCGGTTAGACCCGACTGCAACTGACTCACCTGCTTTCCACTAATTTCAGGCCACGTACCACTGCATCAGCTGCACGCTGAACCTGTGCACGCTGTGCAAGGAGGCGCACGAACGGCAGCGCAGCACGGCCAACCACCGCATGCGCAGCATTTTGGAGCTGCGGCGCGCGCGCAAGCAGAGGCAGCAACAGATGGGGCTGGGGGACAGCAGCCATGTGCTGCTCAAGTGCGGCCTGCACGGCTTCGAGCTGAAGTCCTTCTGTGTGCCCTGCCAGCAGGTGAGCCCCATTGAGAGCCCTATTCCTATCTGCAGGAAAACCATTTCCCTAACCCGTACTTGATACGCGCGGTTACCCGGGGTCCTGAAATTATCATGGATCCCGACTGAATATATTCGTCGTCAGTCCGAAGAAGCTAGACCAAAATTAAAAATATTTTATTTTGTCCCGATCTCTGCCACCACGGCCGAAATCCTTCAGGAATCCTTCAGAATCAGGAATATGCATAATTGCAATATTAAAATTATTTCCAATTTCCAATTCCAATTTCCCCGATCCCCGAGAGACCCAGGCCAAGCCAGATCTAATGGTAACCCCAACACTTTGTTGCAGCTCGCCTGCCCGGACTGTCTGGTGCTGCAGCATCGTAACCATCGCCATGAGACCGTCGCGAAGGCAATCACCCAGCTGCAGGTGGCCAAGAAGCTGGGCGAGGCCACGGAGCAAACGCGTCCACTGTGCCAGTATGCGGAGCACTCGATCGAACGGCTGCACGAGATCACGCGCAGCATCAATGCCCGGTGCGATGACATACAGGCCCAAGTGGAGGGCTACATGGATCGCTACGTTGAGGCACTGCAGGCGCATCGCGGCACGCTGCTGCAGCAGATCAGTCGCGCCCGGGAGTCCAAGGTGGAGCTAATAATCAACCAGCAGCTGGAACTGGGTAAGCAGTTGCAGGAATCACAAATCTCTCAAATAACTTCAAACAAGCCAGAACGTTGTCCAAATACTCTGTTCACTGTGGAAAGATTATTGATTATTGGTTGATTGGAAAAGGAATCGCCAATAGACTGGTTATCACCTTGTGAACAGAGTATAAATGGGCACCTTAACTCTTGGAAAGTACCAACCAGGTAGTCGTAACCCAAACCATCACTTGGACCGCAGTTGAAGGAGCTAATACCGCTGCCTACGAATTCATCAAATATATTCATAAATTTAAACGTTTCTCCCGTTTGATCGTCTAGAGAAACGCACGCAACAGGCCATGGAAGCGATACGGTTCAGCCAGGAGCTCTGCGACATTGGCGCCGATGTTGAGATACTAAGTTTCGCTCGGATCCTCTTAAGACGCTTCGAATACTGCCAACAGTTCAAGCCGCCCGTCGATCCCAAGGTGCGTAGCGTGTGCTCTAAGCAATATAGTCTCCACCTAAACAAAACTGAAAACTGATCTTCATCGGTTATCCCAAGTCCTAACATAACCTAGTAGCATCCTGTACCCAGAATCCTTTATATTATGCATACAAAAATGTCCAAACTCTGTCAAATTTTACCACTCGTTTTCAAGTATATGGATAAAAACTTTCATAATACAGAATCTAGGTGCTAATCTCCAATTAAATATTCTTGTGACCCAAACGGACATTACACAAACAAAATATACTCTTCTCAGTTCGTGAACTAGTGTAAAAAAGGACACGCGTCCTTTGAGTGCTGCGGCAACTGTACCCGCTCAGCATTCCCCAGGGCTAACCTAAAAATAGCGCACTCGCACTTCGTGAGGGTTGAACCTACGCGCGGTACAGTTGCCAACGCATTTAATAGTTTCTTGGAATTCCTTGGTTTTCTTTTCAGATATCCGATTCGCTGCACTTCCTGTCGAAAATACGAGCGCCTAGTACAAAGGAACAGCATGATATACCGCTGTACGGCATTATAACGATGCAGACCGTGGAGCCATCGCTGTGCACCCTACAGTGGGAGGGCTTCTCGCAGCTGCGTCTGCATAAGAAGGTGGATCTGCTGTTGCTCTCACGCGACGCAGATGGGGTGGCGTTGTGCCACGGCGGACTGGAGATCAATTGCATGATTAAGTACAAGGATGCCAGCATCAAGTTTCTGCCCATCGAGGTGTCCGATCATCGCGACGGCACCTACAGCATCTCATTCACGCCGGATATGCAGGGCACGCTGATACTGACGATCAGCATCAACGAGAAGCCAATCAAGGGCAGCCCCTACACCTTTCACTCGCGCCAGGTGCGGCCACACAACGGCATTTATCACTGTTGCGCCTTCTGCTCCGGCAAGGGCAGCAAGAGCGTCAAGTGCTCCTGCGAGGGACGCATGCCGGGCTACAGTGGCTGCGGCCATGGACATGCGGGCCATCCGGGACGTCGGCATTGGTCCTGCTGCGGCAATGTGCTCGAGAACTCCGAATGCAGTGTGGCCAACAAGCTGCTAAATTCGTAGACCCAAACACTACTGCTTGGAGAGTTTGGAACATTGAGTGGTTCATCTTTATTGATTGGAATTTTATGTTAAAAATACAGGTTTAGCATATTGAGGAAAAAAAATGTGTATGATATTTATGAACAAATCTGTGGGGCGGATGCAATTAATCTTCGTTGTCCGAATACCAGGATAGGCGCTCCTCATAAAAACGAATTACCATTTGCGGTATTTTTACATTGGCCACAGTCGAAGGGACCATTTCCGCCTGATCCACGCCCTTGAACTGAATGAGGAATGTAAGGCGGCCGTTGTTATCGGAGGCGCCCAGTATCTTTTCAGCTTCCAGGCCGCGATCGAAGCCGGTGCCGCCGGCCGGTATTAAATCGCTGTGCTCGTCCGCCTCGACACGCTTCGATTTGTTACCTGTGGACGCAGCTAAGGTACACAGCGGTAGTTAATGGGCTAGGATGAAAGGTCTGCTTGAATTTAGCTTACCTGGCTCTTCTGACTTTCGTTTGCTGCTGCTATTGCTGGCTGTGGTACTGGTGCGGCCAGTTTCCTTGGTGGTCTTGGCGCTGCTGCCGGGACGGTCCTTCTTCGACGTCGAGGCGGCGTTTGCGTTGGCCTGCAAAATCGCAATATTAGCACATGTAAAGCAACTGTACTGTACTGAAGGTCTTTGACTTACCTCGTCCTTGCGACTTAACTCGTACTGTTGTATGAGATCCTGACAATCGAGATTTCCCTCCGGTTCCCAAGTGTTTTCAGTTTCTGCATAGCCCTTCCATTTCAAATAGTATTCCACCTAGAGAAAATTAGTACGATGAGCATCATACCGGACAGTCATGCCCCAGCCGGGTTTATCCCCTTCCCACCCCTCCCATACAAACCTTTCCCTTTCGCACACGACGATCTAAAATTTTTTCAACAGCATACTCCTCCTCCTCTTCCTCGGCACCAGACGATGCATTGTTACTATCGGGATTATCGCCCTTCTTGCCCATTTTTTATATGTGTAATTTACTCTCGAACTCTACAACAAAAAATAAAGCCAAAACGCGCATGTACATTTGTAAATTTCTATGTATGTATACAAGTGTGCAAATTTTTGAAACATAAAACATAATGTTATCTCGCTTACCACAAACTATTAATTTTTACAAACTGTTTATAACACAGTTGTTCACTTTTCTCTTAATATTTTGCCAGCGGCAATCGAATTTCTGCAATACACCAAGAAAAGTGCGCGTTTGCAAGTGATGCCGCCGTTTACTTAGAAAAAGAATGCGGCAGAATCGGCGTCCATCTGAATGTACGTTTACGGGCGAATGGCAACGTTAAGTTGTGACAGTGAATGGCAACGCAGCAGACGCAAATAATTTGCGCCAAATATATTTTCTGACAGAGCACAAATTGGTCGTCAATTAAGAAAATGCCAAAAATACGTAAACAAAAAAGCTCTTCGTCCGACAGTGACAGCGGCCCTGAGGATGTAAATTAAATTGTTAGTGTAAAATGTTTAACAAAAATAATACATATAATTTATTACAGCGCAATCCGCCGCCTAGCAAGAAGGCCAAGGAGAGCGCCGTCAGCAAATCATCTGAGACGGACGGAGATGGAGCCACCACATGGACACTGGAGGGTATGCGTCAGGTACGCATCAATGAGTTTCGCGGAAAGAAAATGGTTGATATACGCGAACACTACGAGAAGGATGGAAAAGTCTTGCCGGGTAAAAAGGGCATTTCGCTCTCGGAGTCCCAATGGAAAAAACTGCTCGCGGTTGCCGACGATGTCAGCTCCGCTCTCGAAAAATAAGGCTATCAAAACAAAATACAAAACTGAAAACACATGAGTCATAGGTAGTACTTAGTATATATTTTCTCTCTGCTATTAAACAAACTACATGCATACATACTTATCTACAAACAAATAAACATTGATCATGCTTAACACATTTTTGATAATGTGAATTAGTCGGAGGCTTTAAAAGTAGACGGCGAGTAAAACGACAATTGTTAGCAGTATTGCGAACGGCAACCAGGTCTTAATGAACCCACAGACACCGGTGTAACGGCCGCAAATAAACAGCCAAAAGCACAGAATGATCATGTTCCATTTGGTGGAATCGTTGTAGTGCATATTGCACAGAGCCGTCGCCACATGCGAGTGGCAATTGTCGCAAAAATGTTGTGCATGCGTGTGCCGTAGAGCACCGATGCCTTGGACACGCCCTCGTCCCAGGAGTACGGGCCGCCCGCGACGTTTTTTGGATGTAGGCGCAAATAACGAGTGGGACGGCCAAATGCCATTTTATCCTCCGTAACCAGATATGGTCCAGCAAAATCTCTGATTACGCCATTGCTCATACAGATGCCCATGTGACCGATAAATGGAAATAGCCAGGTTAGCACCGGTATCGGTGTCCACACAATGCAATAAGGAAAACGATCCAAATCATGATCAATGGGCGGCAAACGCTCCGGCACACATTCTCCGCCACCTCCCATGCTGCGCTCGACGTCCTCCTCCGGTTGCTGCCGATTGCTGGACGATGACGACGACGACATATTAAAAGAATGTAGGACAAAGCACTACTAACACGACTCACTAATTGGGCACCTCGTTGATATCAATATGCTACTTCAAGTCGACAAATTTTCCGATTATCATAAAAGTCAGATAACGACGTCGGAAAACCCCACACCCACATCTACATAACTTTTTGTTTACAAAGCGAAACCACTATCGATAACAAGCATATCGATAATACTCCGAGTGTCGCTGAAACAGCTGACTGTTGTTTCTCTCACAGCTAGAGTTGTACATTGTAGTTCAATGTAAAGAGTAAGTTCAGTTCAATTTGTATTGAAAAACGAGTCGTTAGGCGTGTTGCTAGGCGTTCGTTTTGCCTCCTTGAGCCCTATTATCTATTTAAATTATTTTATTTATCAATAAATCCAATAAAAGTTATAATTGTTACTTTATATTAAACATATAACATTTACCAAATTTGTTATTTTTCATTTATTTATTGTCAACCAACTGTTGAACAACGCGCAGGTGTGGAATTATCAAATTAAAGAAACAAAAATTTTATATGTTATGAACGGTAATTGTAATTAGAATTTAAATCAAGAATGAATTAGAAATTAAACCAACAATGAACTGTAATCTGGGACGTGTCTGTTCGCTCAGGTTAGTAAGTAGTTCAGTCGGACTTGATCGGAACAATTCGATACAACTCTAGTCACAGCACTGTTTGTTGAATTCCAACAATTTCGACTAATTGGCGTCATATGACAATCGTGTTGTCGTAATTTCTGCAAGCTAAAAAATACGTTACAATAGTGGCATCAACCAACAAATACAAATAACGAATTGCGTTGCAGCTGTTAACAACGATTAAGAGATCTAAAGGTTGCTTAATGCACAGGTCCATTAAACGAACGCTATTTCAGAGAGTGTGACGTCACATTTGCGCTCTGTTGACACTGATTTGATATATTGATAGCTTAGATTGTATATAATTTATATGGCATTGTGACGTCACAATGTCAAGAGCGCAAAATTCTTTGCATAACTTGTGGCTCTCTCAACCGTGCATTCTACTTACATATACAAGCGTTTAAATAAATCAACCACTAAGGGCTCAAATCGTAGCAAAATTAGAACGCAAAAGCTTTGTGCGCTTTCAGTGCTGTAATTGGACAATTTGGAAAATCTAGAGCAATGACGCAGATGTACATAAACGGTATCAAAGATGAAGCCAATGTCCGGGAGCATGACAGTTTAGGTGACGCAAGACTGGCGACATCCGACAAATATTGATGCACCAATGACAGTTTGCTGTTCTGTTTTACAGATGCTTCCGTACAGGAGCTCATCAGAGCCGCAGCGGAGGCGAGAAATCGCGCCTACTGTCCGTATAGTAATTTTGCCGTTGGCGCTGCCATACGTACCAGCGACGGCTCCATCTACACGGGCTGCAACATCGAGAACAGCGCCTATGCCGCAAGCATATGCGCCGAACGCACGGCAGCTGTGAAGGCATTGAGGTAAGCAATTTTCAAATTTTGCACCGAAAACTGATTTCACCGTCTGCTCATAAATTGAGTCCGCCTATCTTAGGTAAACATTTTTTAAGCGTCAAGCGTTTCAGCGTTTTATAGTTTTGGTTTAATTGCTCATGGACAATTCATTCTGTTCAGCAGAAGTGCACACACACACATATGCGTTTTATTTGTAGCCTTTTTTCTTAGAATTTATACTATATGCCGCTTTGTTAGAATCCCTCTATCTGGCACGTGCAAGATGATTTTTGCATTCTGAACCCAAGGAAATGGCTAAAAGAGTATAATGTTTTTGTGTACATGTATGTAACAGATAAGAGAAGGGTTTCCCAACCGCCCGCCCGTTCGTCTCTCTGTATGAACACTTCGTTACTAGCGACTAAAGACTTGAAATTTGGTTCCTTTAGTTCATGTACATATGTATATCACACGCAGATCAAGTTGATTTCAAATTTTCAGTCGATTTTCTTATAATCGATAATTGTCGGTTTTTTGAGCATATTTCAGAGACTATAAGAGCTAGTGATGCCAAATTCGGTATGTAAGTTCACGTAGAATATAGTTTATAGTCCACACAGATTGCAAATTCGACTTTTTTGATACCACCCCCATTGCCCCCGCATTTTTTATTCATGGTAGAGTCTTGCGCTTACACACATTTCTGCAAGGATCGGACAATAAACATCGAATTTATGCTGTATGTGTGCAGGACTTCGGCCCGGAGCTGGGTACAGAGCATGCCCTAGTCGGTCACACCTGATTACAGCACTTTGACACATTCCGTTCGTCAATAATTAACGTGTTCATATAATGATAAGGGTATGGGGTATCACATACTTGTTTTAATTGTAATTACACCGTAAACGAATATTGCTCATTTGGTTACACCCGGCAGCACAAATGGCATACATCAATATTGGCCAATGTAAATCTTGAGTGGAGCTAATATAATCGCCCTGTTTTGAGCTGTTATTGGGTCGTGACACTCGACAGGCGACTGCAAAGCGTTTTGCTTAATTATTAAAACGATTTTCATTGTTTATATTTCAGCGAAGGGAAACGAGAGTTTGTGGCATGCGCCGTGGTGGCACAGCAGGAAAACGGCTTCACGACGCCGTGTGGTGTCTGCCGGCAGTTTCTGTCAGAGTTTGCCACCAATGGCAAGGACATAGAGCTGTATGCCGCCAAGCCGACCAACTTACCGCTCCGTGTCCTCTGCACCAGCGTCCTGCAATTGCTGCCCAACGGTTTCAGTTTGCTCAACGGCAAATAGATTGTGAACCTTTGATCCCATTAGCAATAGTTTATGTGAATTCCCCGATTTGATTTGGTGCAACTGTAAAACAACCCCGCTTCTCGCTTTATGTACATAATACAGTTATATTTATATAAACATTCGTATAAGTGATACGGTTCGCCATTGATTTCCATGTATTTGTATTGGGCTTGTGCATTGCTTTCTATTCGAGCGGCTGCGTCACCGCCTTGTTATCAGCTAGCAGCTGTAGCTAGCGGCTCTCTCCCAGAAAATGTGTGTAGTCCAGCATACAGCGGACGGCCAACAAGAACTGTCCATTTGTCAACGGACGTTTGAAGGGGATAGACGGAGCTACGCACGTTTTTATTTTTATATTTGGCTGTTCTGTTTGCGTTCGCGTAGATATTTATAAATAACAAACATCGGCCACACACAACCGCGTAAAATATAGTATTATTAAAATGTCGCACCTGCTTCAGCGCCTGAACCAGGAAAAGATTGAGGAAACCGTGGTCCAATACGGTAACTTGGGTAAGCGCTGCGGCGGTTTAAATACATATCAATCGGCAGCGATCGTGACGTGTGCCTTGCTTACGCAGATGAAAGTGCCAAAGAGCTGCTATGCGAGGCCATTAAGGTGCGCAAACGCGCCTTTGCGCCGTACAGCGATTTTAAGGTGGGCGCCGCCTTTCGCGCCACGGAGAAGGACAACGACAAGGACAACATAATTTTCACCGGTTGCAATGTGGAAAACGCCGCCTTCACGCCCACATCGTGCGCCGAGCGCACGGCCCTGACCAAGGCCATCAGCGAGGGCTATCAGCAGTTCACAAGTGGCGCTGTCGTCGCCTTCACGCCAGACGAGTTTACCACACCGTGCGGCGTGTGCCGACAGTTTATCAGGGAGTTTGCGGAAACCGATATACCCATCTACATTGCACAGGCTATAGACGAACGTCGGCTCGACGAACCCTTTGCCAGCGATGATCCAGTGTTCTGTACATCCATCTTTAATCTGTTGCCCCACAGTTTTCGCACCTTTAGGAAAGTCTAGAGGCGCTAACATAATCCATAGTATTTATTAAACATTTGATTTGTTATGATTTGTCAAATAAATACACTGGCTAACAAAACTGCTGTTTTAAGTAAAATAAAAAACCCTTTTTATTTTTATTATTGCTTAAAGTATACGATATCGTTTATCAACTATCAACGAACTCTTTTAAGTAATACTGGCATCCAGAGCCTTTGGCCTGGGATTTGAACGTAGAACCTCGTTCTGTTCCACCTAAAATTGAAAATAATAAAAAACGTACCTGATTGGTCCTTCATTTAAATCTAAATAAAATATATTTGTTTTATTTAGTTTTCAATATTTAGGTGTTATTTAACAAATACATTTCTGCAGTCTGACTACCTTGGTTGCAATATTATACATATATTGAATGTGTTACTAAGTGTATCTCTGCAGCGCACCTTAAAATAATTGGTGACTTGTTTACTGGTGTTATCAAAAGCTTATCAATTAAACTGTAAATCTAATCAGATTATTCATGACGACCAAACAAAATACAACAAACGAGAAGGATTTAGTTTTGGAGGGTCCGACTAGGGGATACCCTGAACCTTGTGCTTACATTCATAGTAACATACACACATAGGCAATACAAACTAAGAACTAAGGGTTAGCCTAATGAAATTTCCATTACTTAATAGGAGCATTCAAATATATTTACAACATTTTTTTTAACATTTGGGGCGAGTGGGGGAAGTGTCCAAAATCCAAAAATATTCAAATCCTAAAATCGATAATCATGGAACGAGTCAGGATATGGAAACAAACAAGCGGACAGATGGACATGGCTAAATCGACTCAGCTCGTTCACCTGATCAAGAATATATGTATTTTATGGAATCGGATTCTCCATGTTACGTATCTTTGCATAAAAGTATTATACCCTTTTTACAAAAAGAACAACAAAAAATGAAAATGTGATAAGATCCAAAAAAACTTCCCTGCAGAAATTTTGGAATATAAAAAAAAATATAAGGCTCACAATTGCTGGACATCTTGGAAAAAAGTTTACAAAAACTCATATTTCCATTGATTGTTTCTATGGACGTTATCGATATAGTTGAGAATATTCTACATATAAGTTGGGAGCATCCTAATGTCAAGTTGTTTCGAATATCTTGTTTCTACAACTCCATTTTTAGAGCTATTATTTTTATGGCAGCTGTATGACATAGTCATCTGATATGATATCTATCATCATACCATTCTGATAACCAATTTCAATTGAAACAGGGTACGCCAGATTGAAATTGAGGCTCAGTATGCCATTGATTGATGTCAATCATCAGTAAGGGTCATGGGAAATATTTTTATATCACATATTTTGTTTTGGCAAGATATACTATAAAATTAAAGTGTAAATAAATATATTTGGTAAATAGTAAAAATGTCCCAGAAGCGTAAGGAACTAAAAAAGTGCATGAAACGCCTCGACGCTTTGCAAAATGAGCTCGCCAAGCGCAAGACGTTCAAAAGGCTCAAGGGCTACATGGAGCAGTTGAAGGAACTGCAGCGTGAAGTGGACAAACGTCAGCCGCGTCATAATGGACATCCCGTATCCGAGTCACTGAAGCTGCCACATCCCATCAAACTGCACGAGTATACCATAAGTTTTGGCCAACTGGGCGAGTACCGCGACAAAAGTGTCTAAAGCTCCGACCTAACCTCCTCCCCCTATTTCTTCCGCTCCAGATAACTGTGGCCGGGAACTACTTGAGGACGCACTCAATGCGCGCTGCTATGCCTACGTGCCGTATAGCAATTTCAAGGTGGGTGCCGCATTCCGGGCGAAGGGCGGCAAGGTGTACACCGGTTGCAACGTCGAGAACGTGTCCTTCACTCCGGGCTGTTGTGCCGAGCGTACGGCCCTGGTGAAGGGCGTCAGCGAGGGCTGCAAGGTGTTCAACGCCGGCGCAGTGGTCGCCTATAATCCGTCGGGCTATACGACGCCCTGCGGCGTCTGTCGCCAGTTTATACACGAGTTCGCCAAAATGGATATACCCATCTATGTAGCCCAAGCACCACAGTCCAACGCCCAGCTGCCTGCATTTGAGGACGATGACGAGGTGCTCGTCACATCCATCTACCAACTGTTGCCGCACGCCTTTACGAAATATTAGCTAAAGTGAAGTCTGGTAGTAAATTTTGTTGGCTGTTTCAAATAAAATTCTATATTTGTCTAAACGTATTTAATCACCGGATTGCCGGAACCATAAACCGCGTATTCGCTGAGCTGGGCAAATGGCGTAACCGGCTCGGATACCAAAATGGGGTTCACATCGGTCGTATTGTACTCGATATATTCCTTGTTCAGCTTGGGATCCACGTAGTTCTCGCGCACCTCGGTCACGAGACCCGTGTGCGGCACACGCTTCAGTTGATTCTGGTACTCCAGCCGACGACGTGGGCAATCGTGAGCGTTATCCTCGTCGCACATGGTCTCGTCCGGGACACGAGAGACATGTATGGTTGCTGGGCTGCGCTCGGCCCAGTTCCAAAAGGTTATATTATCGTGCGCCGCGACGCCTGCCTGCAGATCGTACGGGGAATAATGCACATAGGACAGATTGTACGTGGTGGCCGACGGATCCAAATATTTGGTGTAACCAATTTTCGAACGATCTATGACTATCTTGCTGGCCGGCACGGGCGTCGGCATGGTGATGGGCAGCGGATCAGCTTCGAACGGTAGCTCCACAAATGTGTACGTATCCTGGGAAACGCTCGACATGGGCTTTATCCGGCGCTTGACAAAACGCAGGTTGTTCTCCTCGAAGCGCTTCATGAACTGGGTCTTCATGTTCAGCGACGGATTACGCAAATTGTTGGGATCGCCATACTACGAAGAAAAGGAGTTAAATGCTGCGATTGTTGTCCTTCAAGCAATTATGGTCCCCTACCTTCCAAACGTAATTGCCGCTGACTTCGGTGTGCTGCTTTTCGTGCAGCAAGGGATCACGCACATAGATACCCTTGTTAGAGCATTCGGTTGGGGCGCTTAGCTTGGTGCCCAGTCGGGTATCCGTAATGTGACGATGTCCACGATAGGTCGATGTACGCCAATCCGGTACCTTATCGCTAGCCGGCAGCTTGGGATCGAAGCAACCAAACTCATCCATGGTTTAAACCAAGTAAGTCCAAAATATCAACAAAATTTAAATATGCTAAGAAAGTGTGTGTGTGTGTGTGTGTTTTCACGGTCGATATGGAGAATTTCGAACGCTGTTTGTTGTGGGTTACCCTGGCTACGGGAGTGCCTTCTAAACAATATATAGTAATAATAATAACAGACTTGAGTCCAAACTATTTTTGACAGCTTTTAAAAAGAATGTTGTATATAATATTATATATTCAGAATTCAATGCTCATACAATTCAATTCTCATAAAGTTAATAAAGGAATGCTTGTTATACAATTAATATATATATATAAAAGCGATCTGTTTCACAAACAATTTCATATTAGATAATACATATACATGCAATAAGCTTTAGAGTCTAGCTAGATTTTACATATGCCATATATGTATACGTATACGCATATGAATTTTAATATTTTTATGTAGATAATAAAGAGATAGTTTAACTGTTTGCTTAGCAAAAACCAATTGATTTACTCCTTGGAGGCCTTGGCTAATATAAATGGTGTGTAAACAATGTGCAGATGATTATGCCCTTCCCAACGGCTTTCAGGCAATTTCCTTAAGGGCCAACAGCGATTGGCGCAGATAATCATATTGGCTTTTGGCATGTTTGATCTCCAGATCGGATAACTCAACGAGACTGCAAAATACAATTATTAAAAGGTTTTCTTTTTATATAAAATAATAATATAAAATAAATACCTCTTTTTGAAAGCAGCCACACGTCGATTACGAAAACCAATCAGCTCCTCCTTGCCACAGGCGGACATGGACTCAAACTTCTCGCAGGCCTCCGCTTGAGCAGTTTCAGCCTATACGAATCAATAACATTAGCCGATAATGCAACAAAAGAAAAAACATAGCAAAAAGCATGCATATAGTTGTGTTTGTTTGTGAAATGCTTAATAAAAAACATGCGGCAGCTGCAATTGCAACAATGATAATAGACTATATATATGTGAGTGTGTCATAGAAATTTTGAATTAGAATTACAAGACACTAGACTAATGTGACCAATTGAATTTGAACTTTAAATGCCAAATACCTCTTGCACCTCCAAAGGCTGCAGCGGAAGACACAACAATCACACGCACAGAGACACAGAGAGATAGAGTAAGAGAAAGACACACAAAGAAGAAAAATGCGAGAGAGCAATGTGTTGAGTTCGTTTGAAATTGATCAGTAAGATACGCAAATGTTGATCAAATTAAATGTTCCAAAATAAATACAAACACTTGTAGAGCTGTCACAATTGTTTTAGGTGTTTACAATTGGAAAGCATTTAAGAGAAGGAATAATTATGCTTGGCGTGCCAAAGCTTTGATATCCTGGCAGACAGTAAGTTAGATAATTCTTAAATTGACTGTGAATAAACTATTGAACTAAGGAGCCAAGAGAAGCATTTTATCAATCAATTAAAGGCCAATGGAAAAACACAGACAAACTTCTAGTATTTTAAACTTAATGTAAATCGGAGGAATATGTTTAGGCGAACATGCCTGCCAGGGATTTATATTAGAATTTGCTGCCAAGCACCGTGAGTTTAAAGAAAACAAGATTTGGAATGTTAAAAACAGTCACTTCGTAACGAGCTTTACCGCGTGCACATCCTTGTTCTTGGAACGCGCTTTCTCCAAATTCCGATTGGCCGTCTCGTAGGCCGCCAAACAGCGTAGACGTCGTATTAACAGCGCCTTGGCCGCATCGCTGTCGCGCTGATAATAACGCAAAGTGTCGCCTAGCTTAAGATCCTGATCGCTGGCTACGCGCGTCTCCAGATTCTAGTTATAAAATTTACCACATTTTATTAAGAATACAAAGAGAATTTTCAGATTCTGCTTTTTCTGGCTAACCTTTATGCGCTCAAACACTTCCGCAGCCTTGGCGACGAAAGTTTCCACGTTGCCTTTTTCTGTTGTGGACAGCTGTGTCAGGGCATTCGATATCTTTTGATGTGAATCGCCCACATCTTTGTGGCGCTGTGTCATTTTCTCAGTGCGCGAAGCTGCCTCGCGCAAATGGCCATGGTATTCGGTGAGGAACTGTAGCTCATTCTCAAAGAAATCATTGACATCGCGCACTGTTGCGCTGAGCAGTATCTCGTCTGTGGTCTTGCCCAGTGATTTAACGAAACCGCCAAATATGGCCATCTTTTTGCGCGGTTTGGCGCACAGATCCTGATCGTACTCCAGGAACACCTTTAAGTGCTGATCGGTGCGAAATACGGGATGGCTGGCCAGGCGACGCAGAAACACTTCGTGCATGGCAACCGTCTTTTTGAACGTGGCCAGGTATTCACTACGAGGATGGTCAGTAAGTAGATATATCGATGTATGGCCCCGTTTCATTTTCTACTTACGCCTCCAATTCGGATTTCATTTTCTTGAACTCCTCTTTGGTCATGTTGCCTTCACCTTCGCCCAGACGCTGAAGCTTTTCACGCGATGCATCGAAATCTGGCCGCGGCGGACAGGGCGGGATCTGTAAAATATTTATTGGTAGAATATTTTAACAACATTTTTCGGCTCGATCTTAAGAGGTCACCCAAATACTGCCAAATTCTCTAAATTGGTGGGAGATATAGATTTGCGGTGGCGGGAGTAAGCATGGCCGGGGAGTGTTTTACCCTTATTTAATGGGGTTGACCACTAATTTACACTTACAAATTTTGTGACACTAGCTCTAAAACTGTGGGAGATAAAGCTCTCGGGTCCATAGCTGCCATAATTCAAACGCCCATAACTTCGTCAAAACTGAACCGATTTTCATGTTTGATGGCATTTTTTTCATGGTTTGTCCTCTAGATTGATTCTACATTTCAAATATATTCATTATTGAAAATAAAAATTTTTGCATTTTTTTGCCAAAAAAAGCATGTACCCCCCCTTACTCATTTTGGAAAAAATTTTTTTTTCAAAATTTAGAAATGCGAATTTACATTTTTAATCGATTGTGGTTATCATAATTAGTATAAAAAACAACATTAAAACCGATTCTGAGAGGGTCAAATTTTTTGTCAAAAATCATGCAAAAATTGACAAAAATTTTGACATGTAAAGCCCCAGGATCCATAGCTCCCATAATTCAAACGCCCATAACTTTGTCAAAACTAAACCGATTTTCATGTTTGATGGCATTTCTTTCATGGTTTGTCCTCTAGATTGATTCTGCATTTCAAATATATTCATTATTGAAAATAAAATTTTTTGCATTTTTTTGCCAAAAAAAGCATGTACCCCCCCCTTACTCATTTTGGAAAAAAAATTTTTTTCAAAATTTAGAAATGCGAATTTACATTTTTAATCGATTGTGGTTATCATAATTAGTATAAAAAACAACATTAAAACCGACTCTTAGAGGGTCAAATTTTTTGTCAAAAATCATGCAAAAATTGACAACAATTTTGACATGTAAAGCTCCCGGATCCATAGCTGCCATAATTCAAACGCTCATAACTTCGTCAAAACTGAACCGATTTTCATGTTTGATGGCATTTCTTTCATGGTTTGTCCTCTAGATTGATTCTGCATTTCAAATATATTCATTATTGAAAATAAAAATTTTTGCATTTTTTCGATCGATTATTATCGATTATTGAAAATCGAATTTACTGTATTTTTTTATAGAATATCATGTGGGGAAACTTTCCAGTAGAATATATGAGCCTCTTGCTCAAAAACTGAGATATGGACATTTCCGATTTTTTTACCAGCAATTTGCATACTTCATTTGATGACAAGTTTTAATACTGTGCATTATCGTTTTGCGATCGTCACGTTATCGATTTGCCAGCCGTGTGGCGCAAAAATCTTAACACTTTGCTTGACGAGGGTATACATGAGTATATATTCAAAGTTTCAAGTCTCCAGCTTCAATAGCGGCGAAAAAATGCGTTCATACGAAGATTGCATGGTCTTTTCACTTTGTGAACAAGTATAAAAATAAAATAAAATAAATTTTGGAAAACTACTTTGGTTCAGAATTCGGTTTATGAAGTTCCGGTTTTAAATCGCATTAAACCCGGTTTGCAACTTTGCTTATTAGGTCCCAGCACCAATGTTTGAACCAAGCTGGTTCGTGAGCTGAACCTAAAAGAGAGGTTGGTTCATTGGTTCTCACCGTAAACCGAACACCCTTTTTCATTGTGGTTTGCGGTTGTCGCCCTATTAAGTACTTACAATGTAGCCCGCATAGTCTTCATTCTCCTCGATACGATCGTGCAGCCAAACGAACTCTTCGTGCTGGCGCACGACATTGTTGTCTTTTTTGGCGAAACCGGGCAGCGTGGTGCGTGTGTGGACAGTAAACTTGACCTTCTCCTTTTCGCTCAGCGCATCAGAGATCTCGACGTGCAGCGCATTCTCACCCAATGGAGCAGGTGTCGCTGGCGCTGACGACGAGCTATCCGGCGAAGTTCCGCTTCCGCTGCCGTTTGTGGTTGATGTTGTTGTCGGTGCCAACGGATTAGGTGATGAGATTTCCATGGTGCCACCATTGTTGGCCGAGGGACTATTCAATAGGTTTGACTCATCCGTACCGTCCTATATGCCAGAAGTGCAATACAAAAATATCATATACACACTCTAATTACGCCCATTGAACTGATAAGCAACTTTTTATGTCCGCATATCTGGTTGCAATTATGCACTGCAGACTCCAGCCAAATGCACTCCAGCTAGCAGTCAAAAGTCGCCGCCTGTTTTTAACTTACCATCATTTTTATTATGTTTTATTTTTCTGCGAATAACAATAAATTCAATCGAATATTTGGCCTGCGCTTGTGTACGTCGCTGCCGTCGAACTTTCAGTGCTGCCAGATCGTTAAAATTACCCGCCTCAGCAATGTAGCCTGCAATTTAGTACAAGGTGGTGCGTTCTCTCAGAGAGCAATTTCAATGTATGCTTATGACGCCAGTATTTTACGCTGTACACTTAGGCACTCCTTGGTGCGATACCTTGTACAGAATATTATAAATTTGATGCGGGTGGCAACTTCACCCGCTGTAGATAAAGAAAATTGTTTATACTACGTACGAACACGCCGACTAAGAGAAAAAACAAAGGAACTCTCCAGCTGAGACAACTAACATGTCCACAAGCGATGAAGCCACGGGGAGCAAACAAGCGCGCCTGGCCAACAATCATAACAGCAAGGATTTGAACGGCACCACAAGCGGCGCCGGTGAAGGTGATGCTGGCATAGCTCGTGACAAAGTGGCGTTGATAACCGGCATAACGGGACAGGTGTGTGGGTGGGTGCGGGTGACCATTGGTTACATAGCTGGAAACTAGACTCGTCTATGAGTCATGGATTGATTGTTCTATGCCTCAACACTTCTAAATTACGGGCGTTTTCAGCTTATCAATTGTTTTGTTCCCTAACCGAGGGTATATTCATTTCGTCACAAAATGTGCAAGACATATGCGACTGAATTAAGTAAATAAAATAAAACCTGGATTATAGCTATTTATAAAAGGCAGAAGGCATGTGAACCCATAAAGTAGATAGATTCTTGGTCAGGGTCAAAAGCCGACTTAGAGTCACCACAATATACTTAAGTTTAATTTAAATTAAATTAAAAGTTAAGTGTTCTCAAGAAAGAAATGTTGTGCAGCTAAGTCTACAAAGGGTATTTAATGTTCGGCACTGTTTCTTGCTTCCCTTCGCCTGCAGTCCCAAACGCTTACGGGTTACTTACTATTGTGTTTTGTTGCTTGCAGGATGGCTCCTATTTGGCCGAGTTTCTGCTGAAGAAGAACTATGAGGTGCACGGGATCATCAGGCGGGCGAGCACCTTTAACACGACACGCATTGAGCATTTGTATGCGGATCCGAAGGCGCACAAGGGTGGTCGGATGAAATTGCACTATGGCGATATGACGGATAGCAGCAGCCTGGTGAAGATCATCAATATGGTTAAGCCGACGGAGATCTATAATCTGGCTGCACAATCGCATGTTAAAGTCTCATTTGACTTAAGCGAATATACGGCCGAGGTGGATGCCGTTGGCACTCTGCGCATCCTGGACGCAATACGCACCTGCGGCATGGAGAAATCAGTGAAATTCTATCAGGCGTCGACGTCGGAGCTGTATGGCAAGGTTGTGGAGACGCCACAGAACGAGCAGACGCCCTTCTATCCACGTTCGCCATATGGTAGGTGCTTATCTTACAAATTCAATATATTATTGTTCATTTGGGCTAATTACAGCGTGTGCCAAAATGTACGGCTTCTGGATTGTGATCAACTATCGGGAAGCATACGATATGTTCGCCTGCAATGGCATACTCTTCAATCACGAGAGTCCGCGACGTGGCGAGAATTTTGTGACGCGTAAGATAACGCGCTCGGTGGCAAAGATCCTGCTCAATCAAATGGAATACTTTGAGCTGGGCAATTTGGACTCGAAACGTGATTGGGGCCATGCCAGTGACTATGTTGAGGCTATGTGGATGATGCTGCAACGCGATGAGCCAGCCGATTTTGTGATTGCCACGGGCGAGACGCACAGCGTGCGTGAGTTTGTTGAGGCTGCCTTTAAGCACATCGGCCGCGAGATAACGTGGCGCGGCAAGGGTGTCGAGGAGGTGGGTGTGGAGCGTAACACCGATATTGTGCGTGTGCGCATCAATCCAAAGTATTTCCGGCCTACGGAGGTGGATCTGCTGCAAGGCGATGCCTCCAAGGCTAAGCGAGAATTGAACTGGACGCCAAAGGTTAGTTTCCTGGAGCTGGTTCGCGACATGATGAACGCCGACATCGAGCTGATGAAAAAGAATCCCATTGCATAGTGGATCTGCAACTCGAGGTGGAAATAATTGGCACAAAGCTCTGCAGCCACAACGCAGAGTATCATTTATACATATATACATATAGTTGTAGTCGTTAAGTATGTAATGTGTTCTGTGTATCTGTGTTCCTCGACGGAATTTGCAATCATTCCTTTTTCTACTTTGCCGTGGGTGTCCGTGTATGCTGTTCCCTTAAATGTATTTTTTACCCCAACTAACGAATACACATGCAATAAATATGTTTAAAATAATACAAAACAGTCGATAATTAGGTGTTCTTTTAAAGCAACTTGACACTTCCAGTCACGGTTTAATTTTTTTGTTTGTATTTCAACAGAAAACCAATAGTAGCTGCCTTTAAGCTACGTCCTTTACGTTTCCTTCTTGCCAAACGGGTTAATTTTGGAAAGCCAGCTCGAAGACGAGGGCGATGATTCACTGCAAACCAAAAGAACATGGTTACTTTACAAACTGGATTATTAGATAGCGATACGTACAGCTTGGTCAATGCCTCAATGTCCGAATCTTTGTGCTCGCTGCTGGTAATCGAATCTTTTGACTCTTTTTTACCCGCCTCAGTGATGCCCGCTTCGCGCAGCTGTTCTATCAACTTGCTGCGAAATTCGATCTTATGCGGCAGCACCTGTTCAGCAGCACGAAGTTGAATCTGCAGCTTGCGTATGGCTTCGAGGTAGGTGTGGCCGTACCAGTCGATCTCCTCGCTCGTATATGATGCCAGATACGGACTGTATTCTTTGAGCACATCATTCTGAAGCTGGGGGTCCGCCGCCAATGCTGGGCAGCCCTGCTGAAGGGCTTTCAAAACTTCACGTTTTACTTTCAATGCCAATGCTGATCGCAGATCGCACGCCAAGTTCTTCAGCAGATAATGATCGAAGCCATGGCAATCATGTATCTGCTCCAGCGTGCGCTCCGTCACCACCACAGACATATACTCATTAAGCACTTGGCTGTGCACAACGGACCGACGCAGAGTTGGAACCCAAAAGTGTGGCACGCGTCGTTTCGTCGGTTCGCGCTTCTGAAAGCCCTTGATGACGGCCTCGCCGCCCCAAATGCCCTGATGCGATTCAGGAGTATCGATGAGTGGCAGCGGTATGTTTTGAACCGGTTTAATGGCATGCGTGACCTCGTCACGCTCCCACTCACTCTCCTTGGGTATATAGTGCACAGCTGCTGGCTTGGTCAGCTTCCATTCGCGCCAGAATTTCTTATAAGCATCGGGCAGCTGTGCACCCAAACCCTTCTCAAAACGATTCGGTCGCTTAAAGCCATGCAGCAGCTTAACGCCCTGTGGGAATGATATGCGTTTAGTCGAAATTCGTCGAGGCTATTGCGTCACAGGAACGCAAAAATAATAACAATTTCTTTTGACCAACCTGTGATGTTGCATGGGCCATTGTCTAAACCTATTTCGAGAGGTTGTTTGTGTACAAGGAAATTTGGTTGTATCTTCGGAGACTGTTTCCTTAATATATATTTTTGTTTCGGTCAGGCTACCTACGGTGCGTTTTCGTCTTCCTTTCGCTTGACAAACAGCTGTCGAGTGTTAACGTTACACGGTGAATGGCAATTTTTAATTAAAACAAGCTGGCAACTTCACGGTACCATCCAATTCATAAATTTCATTAAAGTAAACACAAAGAAATGTCCGGCCCAAATGCAGGTAAAGTTATAACTTTGCACTTGCATCATTAAGCTACCAGAATTGTTTGTTTAGAAAAATCAGCGGAGGCATCAAAATCCGAAAATGCGCCACCGTACAACTTTCATTATGACACCGCCGCTTTCATGGTTCGTATGAGCTTGCAGCTATTGCAATCGCTAATCAATTTCATTTAATGTGCAGCGGGCTCCGCCGCCCACCTACGAGCAGAGCCAACAGCAAAGGATAAACTACGTGCAAGCACCGGTTGGACCAGCGATGCAGATGCACGTACCAAGCAATCAGTACTACGGCATGACACACCATCAGCAGTTGCCTATTATGCACCCTGGCTATGGCTTGGCCGGGCCCAGTACCTCTGCAGGAGCAGCTGCTGCTCACGTTCTAAATGTTGATTCGCGTGCCGAGATCCGTACCACAGCTTCGGGAGCTGTTGTTATACCGCCCCCACCTCCTGGCTGCTTGCCAACGCCCGCACAATTGGCCGCCATGCAGGGCCATCCGGTTGTGGTACAACAGAAGAAACGTTCATTCTTTTAAGCTAAAACAGAAAAAACCTCTGAAGAAGAGATTTCTCGAATGCCCCTAATTACATATGCTTTTACTGTTTACTTATAATAAACGATATTTCGTCTTGTTCTCGCGTATATTTGAAAATTTTCTATGCACATAAACATGGCGCATTGACGAAAGCTGTGAAACTACTAACTACTAAGTGGATTACTCGAAAATGTTCTCAAAGTATGTACTATCAAAGCTCTGGACACGAACGAAACCATCTTCACCACCCGAAGCGTAACTCTTGCCATCCGGATGGAAGGCTAAACTGTTGATTGGACCGAAGTGTCCCTTGAGACGCGCAAACTCCTCCTCGTAGATGAGATGGAAAAAGCGCGAATCGAATTTGCCCGCCTTAGTCGACGTTGTGGTCACCTCCATAGCATCCTGGCCACCGCCAAGCACCACATGATCCAGAATGGGGCTAATCGCAGCCGAGTTCACTGGCCGTTCTGTCTTGTAGGTCTTCAGGCACATCAGCGATTCGGAATCGAACAACTTTGCCGTGGTATCCTTGGAGCCAGTCACAAACATGGTGCCATCTTTGCTCAGCTGCATGTCATTGATGCCAGCTGTGTGATCGGTGCCAGAGTCAACCACCTTTTGTCCCTTGCGAATATCCCAAATGGCAATGTTGCCATTATCATGTCCTGCAACGGAAGATGCATTTTAATTAATACAATTAATATCGGGAATTGTTGACTTACCTGTAATTATGGTCTCATCCAATGGTCCCCACAGCATGGACGTGATTTTCGACTCAACCATGGGTATGCGGAGCGTGGGCGACTGTTCCGACAGGGTTGAGTCCGCGTTGCGCACATCTATGATGAAGAGCTCGCAGTTCTGTCCCATTGCCTTGTCGGTTGAGTAGGCGGCCTGGTTGCCGGAGAAACTGAAATTGCTTGTACGCACCGAAGATTTCGTTGGTATGGAGGCAATCACCGTGCCGTACTCAACATCCCAGATCTTGGTGGTCATGTCACCGGCACCGGTGATCAGCTTCCTGCTTTCCCAGTCCACGTCCAAGCACCAGACGGCGCCCTGATGTCCATCGTAGGTGCCCAGACGTTCGCCGTTCAGCGAGTACCAGACATTTGGTTTCTGATCCTTGGAACTGGAGAAGAGCAAGTCACCTTCGCGATTGTATTTGATTTGCGTTATGGAACGCTCGTGGCCTTGCAACATCAACGGACGCTGCAAAACGAATATCAATTTATTGTATTTAATTGCAAAAAAATCAGCACGGTGCCGCGTTTTTAGGTTATGTTGTGGACTGAATCATTTAAATGCCACTGCTTAAGAAACAGCGCTCATGATTGACGCAAACAATAACACAATAAAAAATATTCATTCTACATTTTTTTGTATTGTACACACACCATTTCGTAATTGATTATATATTTATTGCGAGAAAACAAAACAATTTCTGCAACATCCACGCAGCACAAACGTCAAAAAGAGCGAGCATACAAGTTAAACGGGGCTGTTATGCATGGCGCTGTCAACTTGATGCAAAACAAAATTTAATATAATAACAGACGAATCTGGCAACGCCATGTACATCTAACTGAACCAGCCTTTTTTGTTCATTGAATTCCACTTTGCTATGTTGACCAAAATCGATGCCACACACTGATCCTTGTCTCGATTCTGTCCATAATAGTCGACAAATTCGCCATCGGGATTGACCAGATACATGATAATCGTGTGATCGACAATATAATCGTTATCTTCATCGCGCGGCCCAGCGCTAAAGTAAACCCTAAAGGCTTTGCAAACATTTCGTATCTGGTCTACGGTGCCGGTCAGCCCAAGCAGCTTGGGAGAGAACTCCTTGACGTATTTGCCCACCACTTCCTTTGAGTCACGCTCTGGGTCGACGGTTATAAATATGGGCTGTACTGGCGGTGCCTGTGCTGAACTTTCTACGTAATGAATGATTCATATTATTGAATTTTATGAAATTATGCGCTTTACGCACCCACTTCGTCGACCACTTCAGCCATCTTTTCCAGTTCGTCGGGACATATGTCCGGACAGTGGGTGAATCCAAAATAGATGAGCAGCCATTTGCCCAAAAAATCCTCTGATTTACGGACCTGACCTTGGGCATCAACCAACTCCCAGCGTCCACCAATCGCTGCCTTGCCCAGCTGTCGCTTGCGCTCTTTCATGAGCGCCTCATCCTTCTCGCTCTTCACATACAGCATAAAGCCCAGGCCACCAGCGCCCAGAACGCCAATCACAGATAAGCTCTTCCACGATATGGGACCCTTGCCTTTTGTCGGATCTGCCGCTTTTGCCGAAAAGTTACGCTGTTGTTGCGATGTTGCACGTGCGAATGGTTGCGTTTGCACTTTTGTGGGGCAACTTGTTTGTGTCCACCGTCGGCAGCCGCCTATTAAACGTTGCAATGTGCGCGACATTTTTGTTTTGCTTTTGCTGAATGTTTTACGTAAAGCTGCTGCTGGAGAACCAATTTCGCCGGCAAAATAGCCTCAAATTTGCCATTCACAAGGCTGCATACGATACTGCCAACCTGGCCGAATTATTAAAGTTGCAGTGACTACTGAGATTGTGAATTTTGTATGCTAAGCAATTTGGCTGTCAGGATATTTATATTCAATATTTAATGTTTTATAGCAAAAATTATATTGGCAATAATATATAATGTGCTAAGTTTTCACAAGAGGTTTGTAAGTGGCATTTATCATACTGTGACTTTGATTGTCACAGTGACTCAGTAACGGTTTTCAAAAGCATACACAACTCTGATTGTTTGGACAACAACCACGTGCGGGATACTTATTATTATTTATATTAAAATGCCTGGCAATAAGAAGCAACCGTTGTTGTACATGGAGGAGTACAAGGTCAAACAAGATCCACAGGATTATGGGCTGGCTGACGAGGTATTCAACATGGATGTTTTTAAAAGCAAGCTGCAGGTGGTGATAGTACGGTAAGATTTTTGCAATTCAGACTTCCGCCGTTCAGTTCTTTAAAGTTGCACTTGCAGAAATGACGAGGAAACCGGCCTGGAGTTCGATTTGATTGGCGTGTATCCGGCGATAGCGAACGCATTTCGACGTTTGATGCTGAGCGAGGTGCCCAGCATGGCCATCGAGAAGGTGTACATTTACAACAACACCTCGATTATACAGGATGAGGTGCTGGCACATCGCATGGGTCTGTTACCGCTTAGAGCTGATCCCCGGCTATTTGCCTATCGCACGGAGGAGAGCACGGAGCAGGGCACTGAGCAGGATACGCTCGAATATGAGCTGAAAGTGAAGTGTACGCGGCGCAAGGATGCCAGCAAGGATCAGTCGAGCTTTGATGATATTTACAAGAATCACAAGGTGTATTCGGGCCATCTGAAGTGGTTGCCCAAGGGCAAGCAGGGGCAGATCTACAGCGAGAGCAGCGTGGCCTGCATACACGAGGATATACTCATTGCCCAGTTGCAACCGGGTCACGAACTGGATCTGCGCCTAATAGCTGTCAAGGGCATTGGCAAGGACCATGCCAAGTTCTCGCCTGTGGCAACTGCCTTCTACCGCCTGCTGCCGCAAATCACCCTGAAAAGAGAAGTGTCCGGCAAGGATGCCTACCTCTTGCAGAGCTGCTTTTCGCCGGGCGTCATTGGGATCGATGAAAACGAGAACGCTTACGTAAAGGATGCGCGCTATGATAGCTGCAGTCGCAATGTCTATCGCTATCCGCATCTGGCCGACGCTGTCACCATGGCGCGTGTGCGCGATCACTATATATTCACTGTGGAATCGGTGGGCGCCTTGAAACCCGAGGCTATATTCCTGGAGGCCGTCAAGGTCTTGAAGAAAAAGTGCCGTGCTTTTATCGATGAAATTGAGGCGGAATAAGCACATATGATTATTTCGCATTATTATTAAGTTATGCTTGTCAATATATATAATTTGATAATAAGTTTAAGGATGATTAAAATTTAAATATTGCGTTTCGATTTACGCTTCAGGATCTTCAGTCGGAATTCTGTGAGTACCACCTGCAGACGCTCCTGACACAGCAACGCATCTTCCAACTAAAATTGTATTCATTTATAGATTAGTACTCTCGAATTCGAACGAACAATCGACCTACCTCCATGTTGTTTAGTTGAAGGGAAACGCTTTTGCCAAACAAATCAAATTCGCTTATGATATTATCGTCTGTTAGAGTTTCATCCTGCATTTCATCAATTTTATACTCTTGCATCGCTTCCGGCTTGATGTCATATTGCACTGGCTCTTGCTCCAGTTCGTTTTCGCTCATCTCCTGAAGGTACTGTTGCTCCATATCGTCATCGTTGCCCAACAAATCCTCCAGAATCGAATCGTTCGAGCATGTGTCGCCCACCATCGATTCCATGGATTCAGGTTTACTGCTTTTGACACGTTTTATTTTTGGTTTTGATTTGCTGGCAATAATGAATTTTGGGACCTCCTTGATGTTGGGCTCCATTTTGATCGCAATACTCTGGGAAAAAAACGTTTGTGAACTCTGCGATTTAGGGTTCGTTGCAGCTCGCTTACCTTTGTCCCAAACTGATTGCATTTGAGCGCCTTCTGATGCTTGGCTGTGTTGTGGTGCTGCTTAATGGACGCTAGTCGCGCCAATACATTCGCATCGCATATTTTGCAGTGCGCCGAGTAGCCGTCATCGCCGCGGCACAGCCATTCCGAGAACGCTGGGAACCGCTCCCAATCTTCGCGATATTTCTGATGGTACAGCCTGCGCACTTTGCTCATAGCTTTTGCCTCGGCCGGCGACCTTTGAATTGTTATTTGTGCAATTGTGCAGGACCTGGATGGACATGTATTGCGTTATTTTATTTTGAATAATGAGCGCCAAATCCTCGACTGTGTATTTTATTTGGTAATTCTTCTAGTATTTACACAAAAAAATAGACCAAAACATTAAAATGTTAGTGCGACCACGTACATTAAAAACTAAAGAAGCCAAAAATTAATTTCTCAATTTCACCAAAATACCAAATATACCATGTTTGATATATAGTCTGAGAACGCTGACGTTAGGTCAATAACAGTAAATGAAAATGTTAAGTGGGGAGTCAAAAAAATGTTAACTCCAACAATAATCAACGTTGCACGAAGTGGGCACATTTCTACTTTGTATATATATTTATATAAAATAACTGTTTTTTTATAGCGAGGATAGATTAACTATTTGCCTAAATTGTTATGAAATTTTGTTAATTTTATATTAGTTATGTTAAAGTTAACATAAGTGTTATTAAAAACTTTCGGCATTTGGCAATCTTTGTCGAGATGGTCACACTGTTTTTACAGGGTGACTTCAATTTTGGGCAAATCAAAACAAAGAAAATGCCGGCTAAAAGGTAAGAATGGATTATTGATCGAATTTTCCAGTTTATAACTATTCACAACCGCAGAGCTTGGCGCAACTTGGTGAAGAAAAAACAAAGACATCGCAGACGGCAAAAAAATGCGCGAGAGCGAGAAACACAGGAGGCGATAGAACAGAAGGCAAAAGAAACCGATCCCGAATATCAGGCGTGGGTGAAGCAACAGGCGGAGCTCGAGGAGTTCCAGCGCCTGGCCAGCGAGCGCCAGCAACAGCATGAAGAAGAGGAGTGGCTGCGTCGCGAGGCATTGGCGCAGCGCCAGTTCCAAATTGATGCGGCCAAGCAAAAGCAGCACGAGGCTGAATTGGAGCGTTTGCGCGCAAAACAGGCTGAGGAATTGGCCGCCCAGCTGGAGGAACAACGCCAGCGGCGCGCGGAGAGCAAGAGACTGGCCGACAAGGCGGCAGCCGAATTCGAATCGATGCTGCAACGCATGCACGAATACATGGAAGACAGTAGAGCCGGCACACCGCCTACGGAGCTCCGACGTGTGGTGGAAACGCATCCCGAGGAGCGACTGTGCGAGTTCTACACGCGCACCAATTGCTGCCGTTACGGTCCCAGTTGCACCTTCAATCACAGACGCCCCATGCTGGCAAAGATCCTCTTGATACGCCACTTCTTCGCACATCCCCTGCTGCGGGCGGACGAAGCGCATAAGGAGTACGCCAGCGCCGATGAGCAGTTGGAGCTCACACAGCAGGACTTGCGCGCCGACTATGATGAGTTCTTCAAGGATGCAGTCGGCGAGCTCGAGAAGTTCGGCAAAATTATCAATTTCCGTGCGGTGCGCAATACGCTGCCGCATTTGCGTGGTCACGTCTTTGTGGAGTACGCACAGGAGCGGTGTGTACTACGCTTATATTCCTAAAACATGCAAATACTTACAGGCTTTCACTTGAACTAATATCCTACAGCTTTGCTCTGCGCGCCTTCGTCAATCTGCAGGGTCGGTATTATGCAGCCAGGCGCTTGAACGTGGAGTTCTCAAATCTGAAGACTTGGCGTGGTGCCGTTTGCGGTACGTGAACCGCATATCAAGAGCTGTATCCTTTGCTAAAACAACCAACAACAACCATAATATTGTACACGTTGTACAAGCATTTTAATGTTAACTTATAGATTATTATTATTATTTCTTACATGCAACTTGTTGCTTCTTCAAGGTTTGTCCTTAACACGCAAATGTCCCAAAGGTTACACCTGCGGCTATCTCCACTTGTTTCGCAATCCAAACAATTTGTTTAACAACAGTTTGGAGCTCTACGCGACGCCACGAAGTGCCCGATCGGCCAGTAGAACGCCTCGATCCCAGCCAGCGGAGTGAGTACCAAGATGATTTTGGTTCCACATGAATTACCGCTTTTATTTTGTGTACATTTTAGCTGGAACGACAATGAGCAGCAATCTCGTAACTGGCGTTGGTCAGAGAGTCCCGAGCTGGAGCTAAAGAGCTCCAAATTTTCGAGCAAAGAGCGGGACACTAAATCTAGACAAGACCAAAGAAGACGTCATTCTAGTCGCGATTCTGGACAGCGTCACAGTCGCACCCGATCCAGATCAAGATATGAGCATAATGCCAGGCGGGATTATGGTCGCTCCCGAACGCCACCACGTCATCGGGTCAAATAAACCAAAGTATTTGATAATTGTTTTGTTTTTATGAATTTTTACAACATTTTTATTCAATCTCTTTGTTGTGGAGGGCAATCGATTGGTGAGTTTTTCTTCTTTTTTCCTTTTTATAAGAGATTTTAAGACATAGCGAAATTCCAGTGAATACTCGTAGTTAACAATTTTATAAATACAATTTGTAGGTAAAATAATAGTCAATAGAATACAACGGAAGAGGCGAGTTCTACGTGTAAAATTGGCAGTTTCGAAACGAGAGAATTTGTGAATTTTCGACATTGGCTGTGGTTGGCCTAGTGCTGTGTGTGCGTATATATAGGTGGTAAGATCGGGGGAATTATAAATTCTAAAGTCTATTTGTCTTGCATTCGTCGTACACATTAAACAAAATTATACAAAAAAACTCATTTAGGGAGTATTATAATAAGTAGCTTTAAAATTACACAAACAATGCGAAGCATTCAATCTTCAGCGGCTTATAGACGAATGCCCGGATTTGTGGCCGCCACATAGCGCAGCAGCTCCTCGTTATCCTCGCAGATGACGGGCTTCTCGTGGTAGCAGGCAACATCGTGCCATGCGATGCCATCGTTGTAGACATTGTTCAGCACGGAGAGACACTGCTCCTTGGTCTGGTTGATGTCGTACTCAGCGTTGTCGGGCTGTGGGCGCTTCTTGTGGCCGGTCTGGGACCAGGGATTGTAGCCCCAGCCCTGTGGAATGCGGTTGGTCGCCTGGATCTTCTCGCGGGTTGCGGACCAGAACCAGCCATAAACATGCTTCGGCTCCAGATCGGGACGATTCTCGCAGCCAGCGAAATCGCAAATGCGGCCAGCTGTCCAGATGTAGGGCACATCATTCTGCTGGATAACACGGAAGATCAGGTTGTTCTTCTCTTGGGTCTCCAGGGCGACCAGATCCATGCAGTACTCGCGGCACAGATTGCGGCCATCCAACCAGTCGACCTTCCTGTTGGCAAGCGCCGGCACATGGGTGCTTAGGAACATGTTTTTGCCGCGATAGGAGAACTCCTTGGGGCCTGCAGAGAGAGAGCGAAGCGAAAAGATGTTCAGTTAGTCGCCGTAGGTGTGTCGAGTTCAATGCGATGGATGCCCAAGTCATCGAGACGGAGCATGCCTCATGATTGGCAAAACATGCCACGGATGCTTACACAACTTCCCCCACTATTTGTTGCGCAATCTGTGCAGCAATTTATGCAGCAAGCTGCTGCTGCTGCTGCTGCTGCTGATGCTACTCCTCCATCTGATGCCGTCTGCCCGCTTTCCTTTGTCTGTGTGTCAAAAGGTTTTCCATTTGCCAAACAAAAAATTGGTTAAGCCAACAATGGAATTCCCCCCACACACACAAACATCAAGCTAACATCATCTCCTTACCCTCCCCACTCCCCATTCCCCCCACCAGCTCCTCGGCAAACAAACGAAACTTGTTTCACATCGCTGACTCTCTGAGCCGCCGCCTGCCACCGTTGCGGCTACTGCAGTGCAGCAGCGTCCGTTTGATTAGCTGCTACTTGGGGCTGGGGCTTGCGTTGTCATACCCTGCACCCGCTGCAAATGGGTAAGAGGGGTTTTGTTTTGTGCAAATGTATGCGACAGTTAGAAGGAGGCTTCTGTGACCCCATAAAGTATATATATTCTTGGTCTAGACTTCAAATTATCGAATATTTTCTTATCGATTATGAGCACTACAGACATCATATTTAGTTTACATGAACATTTAAATTTGCTATAGTACTCAAATCTACTAATCTAAGTTTTGATAAAGCTCGGCTAAGATACACATACACATTTAACAAATTTGACAAAAAAGTTCTAAATGTTGGCAAATTTGACAAGCCGCTTTTCATACACACATTTGCTTAGCGTGCAGGGTATCTGCTAGTCGAGTTACCTCGACGACAGCAATCTTACTTGATTCTGCTTTTGTTTTTTAACGCGACCGCCCGTGCCACGCCTCTTGTTACCACTGGGCGCTGCTGCTGCTGCTAGCGGCACGCGTCATTAGGCGCGCTTAAAGCGGCTTTAAAGCTGCCATCGCAGCAGCTGCCGTCACTTTTGCAATTGCCTTTTCGCCTGCTCATTCGCCCGCCGCCGTCGCGACGTCCCCGCCGCGCGTCAAATCAGCTTAAGAGCAACATAATGACCTTATTTGCCATTGTTTGCACATTATTATTATTTTTCTGTGCGCTGCCGATGCTGCCAGTTTTTATTTTTCTGTTTTCTGCCGGTGCTGCCAGTCTGCTGCAATTTCCTCACTTTGCGGGTCAAGGCAATAAAAAATCAAACTGACAAATCGCGTCACATTAGCGCGCATTAACCCAACTTTCTTTCACTGATTTTTCCTGTATGCAGCTAAAAAACAAACACACAAAAAACCCAAATCCCCGCAATTACATCACCCCAAACTAGACATTAAAAAAAAAACTATATATTTATAACAATGGATGTATGCATTTATAGTATATCTAAACAAGCAGAATCTCAAGCTCAGCTCGCTCTTTGGTCTTAGAAAATCCGTTTTTAAATGTAAATTAATAAGCAAGCGCACAGTTTGCATGCTTGAGAGTTGTTATTAACGACAACGTTGTCTATAGCAGGTAATTAAGTTTGAATAGTTAATTAGTTTATTTAACTAAAAGTTGTGCTTGTATAACTGGAAATTTCTAAAAAGATGAAAGATCTTAGCCACAGCAGCGCCGCGAAACTGGCTATGCAACTTTATGGGCCGTCACGCTGTGGCCCGATGACGTTGTTGCCCAAAAAAAAAAAAAAAAAAGAAACAGAAAAAAAAGGAAAAAATTTAGTTGCATTTTCTTACTGACTGCATATGTGTGTGCCCAATTAGCGCCAACTGCACTGTGTTCATTAGCGTACCGGATACGCAGAGCTAATGCTATTGTCTGTATCTAAAGCTAGTTGCGGCATTTTCGCAATCTCTTGCCGCGATGTCTTGCACTTATTGTGTGTGTTTGGCAGCACTTTAAACAACAGCCAGCTGGCAGCGCTGCAGGATGTCAGAGAGCAGAACCTTAAACTGCAACCAGGTGGCAACGCCAATGCCAACGCACAGCAAAGAAAGTGCGTGGGTGACAGAATGGCAGCCAAACACAACTCACACAGCGATCACGTCAGCGACCTTCAGGCGTCCGCGCGACGCTCCCGACCTAACGCAATTAAATATATATATACACATATATATGTATATTGTAATTGTTGCGGTTGTCGGTTACACCCACACGTCGCATTGCCAAACAAATTCAAGTGCAAACTTGGCGAGTGCGCGCGCTATTTGATATTCTTCTAACGTTGCACACTTTTACTTTTCTGCCATGGCAGTAAAAATGTGCTATATATGTATGCTGGCATGTTTACATAAATACTCTCGACGAGCGTTAAATACTTACGGCTAGCGCACTTGGCGGGCACGGGCAGCGAGAGGAAGCGGCCCGGCTTGGTTCCTGTGGTTGTTGTGGTGCGGCCCTTTTGCGCATCGGCGCAGGCTGCGACCAGGCAGAAAGTCGCTAACGCCAAAGTGACTTTCATCTGCAAAGAGAGCAAAGTTCAAATACAGTGAGACAGTTGGCTAAAGAAGACAAATATAAGTTGGGAAATTTGCAAAGTTTAATAAGCTGGGACCACAGTGCGTATGCGGAATGTCGTTTAAATTTGTTTTGATTGCGTGCAGCCACACACATGCGTGTGTGTGTGTGTGTGTGTACGGGTATATCGAAGATGTAACTTGGTGCGCATGGTTTTTATGTCAAGGATGCATTGGTGCCAACCAACCGGTTGCCCGAGGCGTTTCGGCCACTGACACACTGCCTCAGTGACGACGACGACGACGACACTTGAGACTTTATTTTTATTGTAGCTTAGCGTCGGCAACGTGATCAGCATCAGCATCAACAGCAGCGGCAGCGGCAGCAGCAGCAGCAGCTTTGGCATCGTCACATTATTCATAAATAAAAATTCATTTAGCATCTGCAGCAAACATGTTGATTACACAAGCCAAAGCTAAGCCACTGGCCGGGCCAGCGTCCACACGCGGCTGACCTTAACTGGTTTTATTGACTTTTGTATTGGGTTTTTTTATACTTTTTTATTTTGCTTTTTTTTTTAGTTATTTTGACGCTGCCTAGAACCTTCCACGTCTCTTGCATATAGATTAAGGCTGGCCACCGCCGCGCTTCCTCCTTATGAATATCGGGGCGATGTTAATGCAATGCCATCAATCAAAGCTCAATGTCTGGCTTGTCCAGTTTTCAAAAGCGACAAACATTTGAAATTTTGCATGTTAATTTGGATTTCATTGCTTTGGCGATCTTTATCGCCAGCGTATTCATGAGACCAGCCAGAGATTTGGCAACATAAATCATTAATGGACCGCCTAATGGTCACAGCTGCCGCAGGGCTTATCAGCAGCATTTGGAAATTGAAAACAATTTCGTGCATAATGAAAATTTCATTTTGATTTCAATGTTGCGCTATCGATTATTAATTCGAGTTTTTGGTGCTTCGAAGTGAAAAGTTGAAAACAAAAAAAAAAAAGAGCACACGCCCGCCTGCCCTAATGGGCATATTGGACGCAGTTTGGAAACTTGCATTTAAATATCTCTTCGAGTCTTTCTGTGCGTCTGTGTGTGTGTGTGTGTGTGTGTTAACGTTGCTGTTATTTTAAGATGCGTTTTGTAATTTGTCCATTTTGCCGTTTCGTCGTTTTTCGTTCATTTGATGGGCCCGTGCATGTTAATCAATATCAATCAGCCGACAAACTGATGTTGCATTTAATTATATACATATGTATGCACATGTACGCAAATGTTTCGGTATGCGCCCTTTTATGGCGGCTGGGCAAATAATATGCACGCCAAGTCGGCACACATTTTTTCTCGTTTCTTTTATATTCAATATAATTTATGCATGTACATTTTTGGTGTGTTGGAAATTGTATGTTGCAAGTTGCGCAAAAGTTTTGAGTTTCAAAATTTACAAGATGGTTTTTGCTTTTTATTTATTTTTTTTTTTTTGGATAAGCCTAAGTTTTTAAGTGCTATATGAAATAAATACCTAAAGAAAATTACTTTAAAAATCGAACTATAGATTTTTAAAGCGAAGAAAAGAGTGGGTCAACGAACTTTAGCTGTAAGCTCAAACAGTCCCCAGTAGAAATTTAGTTGGGCAAACGAATTTGTCTTAAAACGAAAGACTTTGGAAACGAACTGAATTTTGAAATGAACACTTTGGTACTAGGAAAATATTATCTGTAAGGTATTTGGATCACTTGAAATCGAATATAGCGAACTAAATAAATTTTCACTATCATTATACTCAATTTTAAAATTTTTTTTAAGATTTGCAATAAAATATTTAACAAATTTTGTACACATATTTTTGCTTTCATGTTTTGAATACTGCGGAAATCTTTTACAGATTTTTTGCAACATTTAATCCATATGAAATCCAAATTTGTTTTCACATCCTTGTGCAAAGGAGCAGCACACAGCACTTTTGATATAATATATAGTGTATATATTGATTGATAACTTTGCAACACAAAATGTTTATGGCACTGGGGTTTGGGGTTGGGGTTGGGGGGCTTTAAGTCCTTTTAATATAATCCACACAAATACACAGAATATCCTTGAAGGCGCGCCTGTCTGCTTACCTTGCGATATTTGCTATAACCAAACGGAAAACTCTACAACACGATGCTGCCAGAAATAACTCTTTCGTTCTCAGTGGTCCAAATCAGACTCCGATGTTGCGTCGGAGACAAAACCAGACGAGACGAGACCAGACGCAAATGTGAATAGCAACGAATATTCAGGCAGCAGTTCAGCCGGCTTTTATACGTTCCAATTGGCAAAATGGGCGGCTGCCACTCCCCGATATTAAATATACACATTCAATACCAGCGAGCGCCCATGCGGAGAGCGAGAGCGCACTGCAGCCTGAACTTTTGGTCAAAGCTTACACTCTCGCGCGCACGCTTGCTCTCTCCCAGCACTCTCTCTCTCTGCCTATCTCTCTCTCTCTCTGTCAGCTGCTGGGCGAGCTTCGCTTGGGTCGCTCTCTCGCCGCACATTGATTCGCATCTTGCTGCCAGCGGCAGTAATCATAACTCAGTTAGTTGTTGAAATGATCTGCAACTTTATGGCCAACAGTTTTCGGTCGCATGTGAAATACACTTTTCAAAATGGCGGCACCAAAATTTAATCCATTTTTCGAACACAAAACTGCACACTAACAGGACTTAGATGGTGTTTATTAACGTTTTCTTATTTAGCTGCATTTATTTCTGATGCGCATCACTGTGCAATGAGCTGTTCATTAGGGGGCGAAAAAAATAAATAAAATGTCGATAAAAAAAGTAACTGAACTCAGAACATCTTTAGACAATGACAGCGTTTGTCTATAAATATTTATACAGCGAATCTTTATGTATGTCTAATTTTTTTCTCATTATTTTCATTCGATGAATTTTTATTTATTTACTTTGAATTTAAAGCAAAGTTTGGTTTGTTCTGGCGCTGTTGCTGCCATTTGCCGTTGCCGTTGCTGTTGCTGTTGCTGTTGCTGGCCCGGCTTAAATCCGTAGTACGATCAGTTTAGATTTAATAGCTCTATCTTGAGCATTTGCTATTGTTGTTGTGAGTTGTTGAGTGCCTGGCACTCAAAACAAATGCCGTGTATTTCGAAATTTATGCAAACACTTGGCGCACCTTTTACGCATCATTTTGACGGCGACGGCTTTGGGGCTTGCTTCATATATCAATTTGTCAAGTGTGGTTGTTGTTGTTGTTGTTGCTGCTATCATTGTTGCTATTGTTAGTTGTTATTTACTGGGCCTTGATCTTGAAAAGCCTTTCGAAATGTCGCCGTGGGCTCTTCGACTTGGCTTCCGCGCGACGGCGGCGGCTCATCGCACGCGCTCAAAGTAGAAGCCAAATATTTTGTTGATTTATTTATTTTTCTCATTTATTTTTTGTGAGTGTTTTTTTTTGCTGTATAATTGCCATGTGAATGAACTGGCAAAGGATAAGCTATTGATTTGGCATTTGCTCTCATAAATATTGTTTAACATGCCGCCGCGTCTCGCACTCTCCAAGCAGCTGGTGCTTGGCGGTGCCAGCCGGATCTGGAGAGTTCTGAGATGATTCTTGAAAATTGACATTTATTTTAGCTTTTTATTTTCGCTCATAAATATGCAAATGTGTGTATTTATACGCTTGATTATGTAATTTACGGAGATTTGCTCTCGTCCCCAAACAAAAACTGGAACTCGCAATTTGGGTTCTTTGGGTTCAAGTTTGTTTGCTCCACAAGACAAACAAAAAAATTGAGCAAAAGAGACTTAAATCCTTTTTAATGGCCCACAAAAGCATTGACATTTTGGCCAGCTGAACCGGTGACACTAGCTCAGCGTCGACGTTGACCTTATGGCCAACAACTGCTGACTTGATTTCTGTTGTCTGCTAATTGACCATGAAAAGAAACCTCTGTGTGTGTGTGTGTGTGTGTGTGTGTGTTTGGTTTTTTGTTTGGGTGGCGCCATTGTTTGCCATTTAGTAGCATTTAATAGAAAACTAATTTATTGAGCGGATTCGCAGGCCTCTCACGTGGTCGTGCTACATTAGAGGCCAGACCCCAGGCATCGGGGCAGACCCAGTTTTAGTGCTCCAGCTGCGCTTTGATTGTATATTTTTAATTAGTCTTATTAATATCGTGCCAGTCTAAAGGGGAACACTGCTTGGCTGAGGGAGGCCAAAGCACAGCTGTTAATTGCATTGGCCCAACAAAATTAACACCAAATTCGAATTAATTACATTTAGCCAAGATGTGCTAAAATCTGTGCGAATTTCGCAGTATTGCAAAAACGATGATGCCGCAATTTTCGCGCATTTGCGGAAGTCAAATTTGTATTGCAAAAATCAAGAACTGAACTAATTGGTTTTTTTTTATTTATATATAGATTCGCTTATTTTTATATACATTCCATGTATTTGTTTAAAATTGGGTTTAATAAAGTCATATTTTAGAGACAAACGAATTGTACGTGGAGTCCTTCAATCGTTCCACATTGGCATAAGTTGCTAAAATAGTAACAGTAAGCCAATTAATGTTCAACATGTAGCCTAAAAGTCAAATTTGTTAAAAAAAAAATAATAATATAGCTATCCTTTAAAGCATGCTGTGAAAGAAAAAATGTTACCCCCGAGAATCAGTTTTATTTTTTTAAACTAAATTTGAGAAACATAATCGATTAAAAAATATAAATGTGAAATTTGAAATTTAAAGAATTTTTTTCAATAATGATTTTTTAAATAAAAATTTTAAAAATAATTGCTTTTAAAATTAAATGCAATCAATCTCTAGATTGTCCTCTAGACACGCCATGTCCAAAATGTCCAAAATTAGTTCAGTTCGAAATATGGATCAAAATATGGTCAATTTTAAAATCTAGACACGTTATTTGACGCGGGTATATATGAGTATATATTCAAAGTTTCAAGTCTCTAGCTAGAATACAGACACTAATCCAATATACTCTTTCCACTTCGTGAACGAGTTTTTTTGCGATATATATCTTCATTAACAGCATCAAGAGCTTTTTGATTTTGTTTTTTCCCAGAATTGGGAATGTATTACATAAATACATGCACACATCGGTTTCTGCACACGTGATGCCCCGTGCTGTGGACATCCCCTAGCCAAGCGCGGTCTCGACTAAAATATGCTTAATTGTTGGTTTAAGGAACTAATACGAAAACTGGAATGCTCGGCCCGTCTCTATATAGACGCATACAGGTTTTAGGCAGTCACACCGTCTATCATCTACTTAACAGAATTGCATAATTTCTCAAAATTAGTTAGTCAAATACTTTATTTGGTTTCAATAATTGAATATATATGAATATAATATATGTATAACACGCGTCAGCCGCAGACGTAGGCAGCTGAACAAGTTCGCAGCTCACTGGTTCCGGAGCAGTGTGAACGCCTGTTTTAGAGAGAAGTTCGTTAGCCAACTATTGAATGTTTTTGTTTCTAGTACAACTGCAACAGTTGATGCAATCTTTAGAATAATGTACATACTTTGCATCTTGTTAACATTATGCAATGTTTTTTTGTTTTTGTTTGTTTTTTTTTTTAATTTTGAATGCCTCCTCGGTGGTCTTTGGACTTGGCTAGTTTCGCCGCTTGAACACATCCGCAGTTGCCGTATTTTTTATTTTTTCGCACTTCGTTTATTGCATCTGCTGCATAAATCAACATCCGCTGATGCTCTTGTTGCTGTTGTTGCGTTTATCATGTTATGCATTCTGCTTTTTAGCGGCCTTTAATCATTTTCGCCCTACTAGCCGGTTTTTTTTGTAGCTTCTTACATGCATTTCCTGCGGTAGTCGCACACTTTTGACCTTGGCAAGTTCAGAGATCGCTGCAAACTGATTCCACGAACTGATCGCCCGGTTAGTTACTCATCCAGTTCACACTAATCGTCGCCAATGATGGCTAATTATGGTATTTAAGAAGCTCGCGAGATCCTCGTTAAAGTCGTTCGTAAGCGTCGAGCTCTATATGCAAATTGCTCATACGCACAGTAGGCTGTTTTGATGTTTTTCAGTTTTTCAGTTGATTGACAGTTTTATGCGAGCCCCCGACCTTCAGTGACTAAGCTAAACTAATAGATATTACCATTCCATCAGATCAAGCCGTCATATTCATCAACTACAATAGGCGTCGATGTTTGAATATTTTTGCCACATTTCCATAATGTGATGCATATGACAAAAAATCAAATGTTTAAAAATTTAAACAAGATCACGTTGGAGCACGGAAGCTCCAGCAATCAACAGCAGCAGCAACTTCATCATCGCCATAGCCATCGTCAACAACATCATCATCACCATCTTCATCTTCAATTCTGTCCAAACAAAATTTAAAGAAACTGAAACTGAAGCTTCCGTGAATGCGTTATCCAAAAAAGTAAATATAAAAAAAAAAAAAAAATAAATAACAAAATCTGAAATCAACAATGAAGATGCTAATTGCCAAGAAACTAAACCAAGAAGAGATAAAGCGCAGCAAAATACATACATACATATATATAATCAATCTATTTAAACAACCGAAATTTCAAGCTATAAATAAAACAAGCCTGAGAAGAGCATCCAGCCAGCCAGCTGACCTTAGTTTGAATTATGATATTGCATTGAATGGAGTCGTATCGAATTAAGACGAAGCGAATCAAATCGAATGGAATTGAATGAAATGAAATTGAATGGAATTGGATTAAATTTGTTACGACGGTTCAATTCAAAATCTACGGTTTCTATTTATTTTCATGCAGTTTGACCATAATTAAACTCACGTGGGGTACTCATAAAATCTTAAGATTAACTGAAATGATAGCTAAATAAAAACAATATATAAGGATGTGCAGTTTAGACGTTTATAACTGTTATATTTTATTTATTTATTTAAATTATAACAGGTTTTGGTTTTTCTTTTCCTTTTAGAATTTAGAATTTCAGAAATAATATAAAAACATTTATAAAAATAATAATAGATTATTTAGTATTTGTGTTCTATTGTATTTGACTTTTTCTCTAATCCTATTTTGTAAGTAATTAAGATTAATTTCGCTGGATTGGCAATTTGTCCGAAAAAATCACATATTTCCCATACAGAAAAATTTTAATTATCGGGCTTTGGTTTACTTATTATATTATCGTTTTATTGCAAAAACTTCATTATAAAATTAGCATAGTATTGTCTAATGAAAAAAAATGATAACTTTTTTGATTAAAGGCTGGAGAATTTTCACTTTCATACGGATTCGATACCAATTCTCAACTGGTTTTAAACACTGGCATTAGACAGATTGCGTAATATACATTTTTTTGATATTTGCTAAATATTTGCTAAATATTTGCTAAGCGTAGAAAAGAAATTTTCCAAATTTTCAAATTTTTGTTTTTCTGTAGTTTCCATTACTTAGTGAATCAACCTCGGCCCGCAAACATATTTGTTAAGGCGCGTAGAATTTTATTTAGCATTAACATTGAGATGCGAGCGAACAACAAGTTGGACTTAGAGACGGACTTAGCTCGAGACGAAGATGGAGAGAATCAGCTGGGAATGCGTGAAGGACACGGCGACGACGAGTAATTGCAATTTGTATTTGTAAGAAGCGCTCTGTCAGGTTTTTAAATGCCTTTTAAATGCGTTGCTGATGATATGAAATGTTGCCAAATGTGACCCCAAGAGGCCGTCGCTTGTTCATTTACACATTAGTTGAAATTTACATTTTTTTTTAAAACTTTTTTTTTCTTCGTGTGTATGTTTATACATTATGTATATATGTAATTATGTACATTCGGTTGCGTTGTTTCGTTTATTTGTTTGAGTTTGGCATCGGCTTTTGTCAAGCGACAACAAAAAGTGATTGGCAACAAATTAATCAAGACCTTGCCAAGACGAAACCAAGACCAACACACTGCCTTATTTGCTTGTATATATAAAGTTTATATACTTATGCCTGACTTGGGCGCCATGTTGTGAGCCAAGCAGAAGAATCTAAAATTCCCCCACTGAGAGATTTGTAGCTGCAGACGAGCTGCAGCATCTGAAAGATTACGCAATGGCAAAAAATGATTGATGTCTGCAATTTAGCGCATCTGTGTAAAACGACAACGACAACAACAACAACAAGCCATTTGTTGCACTTACTGTTGTTGTTGTTGTTGTTGGTGTGACACAAAAGAATTAAGTGCCCAGGCACATTTTAAATTCGTCACGGAAAACGTGACAAAAATTTTCATATGCGAAAAATAGAGAAAAATAGCCAAAGAAGTAGAAAAAAAAACACACAACAAACAAAAATCAGTTTCAGATTGAGATGGTTGCAAAATCTGACACACATTTCACACACACAGCCAAAGCTAGAATCTTTGAACTACAAAGGCTATCTTTAAGTTGTTTTATGAATGAGCTGGCAGCTGGATCGGTTTACAGAAGACTTTACAAGAGAACTTGCGCCAAACAATGCAACATAAACAAGCCGCTGGCTAATTGCATAAGAGAACTGCGAACTGCGAACTGCGAACTACAACTACAACAACAACAACAACAGCTGCTGGGGAATCATCATTTAGAATCGCCTGTTGTCTAATCGGCGCCCATAAATCTGACAAATTACTTATATAACTGCGAGCAGTTATGAGAAACGTTCATCCAACAAGTAGGTGTGTGCGGAATTACACAAATAGATGCTTAGGGGGCAGATGCGGATGTGGCAACAAATCAGCTAAGCATAGAAGAGTTGGGCGTGTCACAATATAGTAGAGTTAACCTCATGCAATGTGGAAACTACATTTTACGTGACACGAACACGCACGAGGCGCACGTCAACTGAACATAACTCACACGTTTCAGTAGTATGGAAAAATATAATAAATAAAGATTTAATTTTATAAAGGTTAAAACTAAATTGAAAAATCAAAAGATAATGAACAAAATGTTAATTTAAAATTATTATTTAATTATAAGTGATTATTTATTAACAAATGCCGAACAAGATCGCGATAGATAAAGCTTTGTTTTTCAAAATAAAAAGTTTAGTTAAAAATGAAAAAATAATCATGTTTAAAAGTAGACAAAAATGTAGACTTAAGCAAAATGTTATTGCACAAATCTTTTAACCATCAGACATATAGAAATCAATTTACAATTGCTCTCTTATCATTGTATTGATAAATAATTTATTTAAAAATAATAGTAAAATAATAGTAATTGTACTAATAACAACAATAATAAAAAAATGAGTAATAATAATAATAATATAAATAACCGTGCGTGTTTCTTAGGATCGTGTTCGTGTCAGATACGGTCCCCACCATTTAGAATGCCCCACAGCAGCCAACAGTCTCAGCTGAGTACCGAGTGTTGGGTGTTGAGTGTTGAGTGTTAAAGTGAATATGCAATAAACTTAACTTTGCATAATTTGTCTGTGTTTTACATTCAGTTTTTACATCATCATCATCATCTGGCAGTCGGCTAGCCAGTCAGTGTGCCAGACATTGTCGTGGAGGAAGTTGCATATTTATAAGATTTTTTTATATTATATTTTTCAATCTGCCGCTTCTCCAGCCGCTTGCTGGGGCGTGTGCGGTGTCATGATTATGAAATCAATTGAACATATGTTTGGCCGCTTGCTCTGGCCATAAATCAGAAGCGCTTAGTCAGACAAAGTGTACAAACAGATATACATCTACACATATATGCTATTTACCATTTGATGAGAACAAAACAAAAGACTTAGGCAACGAACGCGATTGTTGTTGCTCCCAATTGTGTTCGTAAGTTTTCTGGGGGTTATTGTGCAAAATTGCATTTTGTACCTGAGCTTAGGGGGCGTGGTCCACAAAAGCTGCTCATTTTAGCGTGTAGTTTAATTAAATTTGCTGAATTAATTCTTTTTGTTAGCTGCTTCGGTTAAGTGTGTTAACACAGCTTAACAACAATTTCAAAAGCTGCTTAAGATCTAGATTGTAAAATATCATATATTTATGACAGGGCCCTCTCCAATTTATGCAAACTTTAATTCAAATTTTTCTCGCTTTTAAAACGATTTTTATTTATTTATTTATCTTAATTTTCATAAGCTTATATAATTTTCTTAAAACAGTGTATTTTATAAATATATAAATTGATTTCGATCCAACAAACAACTTTTTTGAGCTCCCATTAATCTATGTTATATTTAAATTTAAATGTCCAGCCCTTAACTGGTTCACATTAAAGCTCCAAAAATGGTTTCACTCAACGAAATCTCATAAAATATGGTCAACTCAATTTCGATATTTTATTGATGATCAGCTTAAGCTTAATTTGAATCAAATTTATGCCTAATTTCAAAGGTTTTAATGGAACAAGTTTTTCTTACGCGGTGACGCGACATATTTAAAGATTCTACTTTCAGAACAACTTTTTAATGTTTATGTGCCAACTCCATTAATTTTCTAAGTATTTCTTCAAGCATGCAAATGGCCCAGCCAATTCCTGAACCCACACAAAAACTCTTCTCTCGACTTTATGATGCTTCCCACACTTGAGATGCGTCTATAGATATGGAGACCAATGACCTGCCGCTTGACCCGCCAGCCTTGGATATTTACCAAAAAAATAAAATAAAATAAATAAAATAAAACCCGAAAAAAACGAAATAAAATGCTTAACAAATTAAGCAAACTGCAGGCGTCGCATGTGCAGCAGTCATGCAACAACGACAACAACAATAAGAACACGAACTGCAACAACTCGAATTTTGTTGCCACGCACTTGTTGCAGCCATTTACCACATCAGCTGCCCTCATTCAGTTGGCTGCGTTGTGTAAAGTTCATGGGTCGTTGCTGGCCGTTTTGATATTTTCTTGTTGTTGTTGCTGATTTTTTAATTTTGTTTTTTTTTGTGGTTGCCACTGCGTTGCAGTTCGCGCAAGCCTAACAGTTTCAGGGTTGCCAGGTTTTTGTTGTTTTCTTTATACAGTTTTTGTTGCTTTATTTTGTTGTGCCCATCAACGACTGCGTCACTTGTTGGCGTTTTGGCGACCTCATCTGTCAACAGAATTAGAAGCGACAACAACAACAACAACAACAAGAAACCAGAGATCAGTCAGGCGGTTGGTCGCATGGCCAACGGTCGGCCGCACCGGGATTTGAGTTCGGAGAATCGGCATGGAGAATCGAGCTGAGGCAGACGTATGTCGCTGGCCAAGTAAAACTCAAATTGTTATTATTATTACATTTTTTAAAGCATACAGCAAAGTGACTACAACAACAACAACAACGCCGACCTGTCCGACTTGTTGTAGTACGCGGTCAAACAAGTGCACTTTAGGAATTGCTCATAAATCATAAAACTGAAACGAGCCAAGTTTGAAATGTAAAACGTTTTTCAAGTTGAAGAAGTGCTAAGTGCAGACAATGTAGTCGTTGTCATTATCATGTATATAAATATAATTTTTATTTTTATTGCTTAAAGTGCATATTCATATACAAATCTTAATAAATATATGCTCATACTCGTAAAACCACATTAAGAATTCTCAACTTAAATTGACTAAAAACGCGCAAATTATGGAACAAATTTCTTGAACTTTGTTTTGCTCATTTTGTTTCTAAGCTTACAATTAATTTATTTAGTGATTTATTAAACAATTTTACTCTTAAGCGTCCTTTACTTTGTCTTACTCGATATTTTAACTTTGACTACAAGAAATTATTATTATATATATTATCAGTTCAAGGACAACAAAATGTAGTGAAGATTGTTTTATGTTCAAAAATTAATATTTTCGAGCCGATGGTTAATTTATGTTTCTTTGTCACTTCTTGTTGCATGTCTTCTCCTCTATGGTACAATTTGAAGAGAGCGAAGTTGGCTGCGCTCCCTATCGAGATCAAAGAAATCGATAAGTTCTATTCGATATTTATTACTTAGTGCCAAGCTACTTCAATTCACAATGGACACTGGAATGGTATACGTAATATACTTAATTAAAATTCATGTTTTTACTAATTTTTTAATGCGCGAATATGTAGTTGGGCTGATTTATGCCAAGCGAAAGGCTTCTAATTTTCGGGCAGCTCAAGAACAGCCACACGAACGGCGGCGACTTCATTAAAGTGGATATGGTTATGGTTATGGATATGGTTATTAATTAATGCATAGAGACTCGTGCCAAGCGGCGCGCACAACTCGAACTGACTACGACGGCTAGTGCGATTATGTCTTGAAAATCGCAGCTCCTCCGACTGCGTCGCCGTCGCCGTCGCCGTCCCCGCTGGGCCCGGTGCTCTTTAACAGTTTAGCGGTGTTGATGTTGTCGATGATGATACCAGTTTGCCTCAACCTTGAGCGGCGACAACAACATTTTTCGTACCCAGTACCAGAGCCAGTACCAGTACTGCCGCCGCCGTGAAGAGCACTTCTTGAGCCAACCGCTCATCTGTCCGTCCGTCCCTCTGTCCGTCCGTCCAGTCGTTCGCTCGACCGTACCATCGGTAGCACTGTACGCACAAGATACGCGGATGCGAAAAAAGTGAATGTAAAACTAAAACCACTTGATGACGTTGTCCGTTGTCCGAGCGCGTGACAGAACAATAAACTAGCTTTTTGGGATGGGTGCTTGGTGGGGATGAGGGGGACTTGCAGTCGCATGTGACTGGTTCCGCTGTGAACTCAACAGATATTTGGGTCTGTTACTCGTTTTCATCATTTGTGGGGGATTGCACCAAGTTGCCGCATCGATTGCAGCCGGCCGTGACTTTGATGGACTTGTGTTATGGATATCACAGAATGAATGAATCGTTGCCATTGAATGCTGATGATTGAAAAGTCGTCTTGTGGGTTCAATAGGGTCTGCTACATATTAAGATTTACAAGAAGGTTGTATTTTTAACCAATTGAATGAATGAATCTTTTCCATTGAATACTTGCATACCTTGTGTATGCTTGTTTAGATAAATTGGCAGATAATTTACATTTTCATTTTGAAAAACACATAAGATAATAAGCTTAAAGGATAAATTCCTTAAATTCAAATTCCCTTAAAATTTTCTAGACCTGAAACCAAAGTGAACTGTATAAAATTATTTACAGTGCAGAACTCTTAAAGCAGTCATAAATAAAATGCTGAACATATCCATGAACCAGTTTTTAGCGCTTACATAAGTCTTTAATTAACAGATAATTAATCTGGGCACGAGTCAGTTAAGCCTTCCCCCAGCAGCAATCGCTTCTTGTAAGGGGGATGCCCCTCTAATGTTTATTTGCGACCTTAGCACCATGTGCTAACCCACTTCAAGTATTTTTAATTTTGTTTAATTTCGTTTGGAAATGTGTTAAATATTTACGGCTGTCAATTTGTGTGACCTCTCTTTGTGGCCGGCCTCTGGGCAAATATAAATATTATTTCAAGCCCAATTGTGCGAACTAAAAGCTGCCATACAAAGCGCTTTGCTTAGCGAGGACACGAACCATGCGCGAAGCTTCCACTACACTATTGACGGCCTACTCTAGCACACGCAGCGGCAGCCGTGCGCTCTATAGCTGTGCCGCTCTGCAGCGCGTCGAAAATGCACACAAAGCAGCTGGCTGAAAACGCTGGGCGCCTGTTAAATGACGCGCGATACAACAAATCGCACTACACAAATTTTACTGTCATTGTTTGAAAAGAAAGAAGCAGGAGATATGTGTAAGTGTACATTTGTGTGTGTGTGTGTGTGTGTTTGCGTACGCTGCATTATGCTAGCCGTTGCTGTTTTCGTAGCACGAAGAAAACGAGGCGCCCACTTGTTGAATGTGGGGGAACATGTTTCTGCTTCTTGCCAGAGCCCTTATTCGGACAGAGACAAAAAGCCAATTACAAATACCGAACGCCAATTTAAGCCGCCAATAGGCCTGAGCCCTATCATCGAATAAAACAGCGCCAACCAGCAGGTAAAGGAGGCTCAGTAATGGCCAATGCGATATCATTTTCAACTCCACCCACATAATTGCCAGGCCTGTGCAGCAATGTGCACACGCACGCACACATAAGCACACACACATGTACACTCACGTATGTACACGGGTGTGCGTGCAATTACGTGTGGACAGGTCATGTAAATATTTTACAAATTGCGAAAATATGACTAATTAAGCAAACTACCTGTTTGCGAGTAGAGTATTCAGTTATATATACACATTTACTTTTATTTACTAACACACCTACTGCACACAGATGCAAAAAATCAATCGATTTATGTTAATTCGTTTTTTTGATAAAAAAAACACGATAAGAAAAATATTTATAAGCAAATGCAAACGGCTAATTAATTTTGCCTTATAAAACCTAATATATTTGTGTGCATATTTTTGCAAAGATTTTTGCAATTTACATAAAACAATGCACATAAATAATCGTAAAATTGATGTTCGATATACAAAACGAAAATAAAACTGAATTTTTAAAAATACGTTTTGTTTGTCTGTCATTGCTGCTTTGAATTCAAGTAAATCTTTAATTTATTGCAGAACGAGGAGCCGGGTTCGAATCCCAGGCTATTGTAGTAGTAACTTAGAAGCCAGACTTATTAAAACCCAAAAAAAATTAGTTCGATTAAAGATCTACACCTATATCCAATTATTAATAAAAAGAAAGTTGTTTATGTTTAAATGTTACCTAACATATTCAATTCGAATAAAATAAGCCAAGGAAACACGATATGTTTCTTCAACTCCACCCACATAATTATGGACCCCGCACAAAGAAAAACACTTCTCCTGTGGACATTGGACAGAGTTTTGAACCACAAAATTAACATAAATTACAGGTGAGGCTTAAAGCACAATGTGATGCTGGTCGAGTTGGCGCCCGAGAAGTGGGAACGCGACGGCAATTGCCCTTTTCCGTATCGAAGTGCCGGCCAGTTTTTTGAGCTGATTACTGGCCATTGGGCCGGTCTTTATCCCTCTTTAAAGCATTTCTGGTTGGTCTGCGCCTGTCGCACCAGTCACAGTAACAGTAACAGCTGACTGCCCGGCCGCTATCATTTAAAAACAATACACAGCGACACACAGACACGACGCACTGCGCTGGTGTGCGCGGGTTAGCGCTGAACGCGCCAAGCGACAAGCAGCTGAGACGGCAGCCAATAAGAGTTGCCATCCAACTATAGCATGGCGGGCACCTGTTCGGATTGCTGTGCGCCTGATGTTCGGTTTGTGCAATTCGACAACACAAAATTTTCGAAGTTCCACTGGGCGACGGCTCACCAACCAATAAAGCGATATTCCCAGGCGCGTAGTCACCAGTTTTGTGAGCAGGGGCTCAAACGATTCGAGTTACGTAATATGCGTGTCAAATCGACTGCCAAACTGAGCTGCAACATAACTTGAGTTCAAATCAATAAAATACAAATATTGTACAGTTTGTTTAGAGGCTCATAATAATAACAAAATATATATATTAATATATTTTTTAATTTATAATAATTAATTGTGTACAATTTTGAATAATATTCAAATAATTGCGACGTGTTGTAAGATCTGCCCTGGCTACTGCATGTACTACACACATCAGATCAATTGTTATTGATTTGCCCACACATCTTTGCTCTCGTCAGAGCTGAAGGGCGGCCCCCTCGCATACGTCACTGGCTTTTCGTACAGAAACAGCGCAGCGAGCAACCACCAACCAAAGCAGCGGCAGCAGAAGGCAAAGGAAGGCACTGACTCAGCATGAAATTTCGCTTCTGCATGTGCGCCTGTATGTGTGTGTATTGTGTGCTTGTGTGTGTACGTGGCTGTCGGCTCACGTGTATTGGTTTGTTGTCGGACTGTTCGATAGAGCATCGTCGCGGGTCTGGGCATTGCTGGTCGCCTGGCCGAAATATCGGTAGTTTTGCTCGCCGCGTGACGATGGCGCGTGACTTGACATCGCCGGTGATTGGAATCGGTATCGATAACGTGATGAGGAGTCATTCACATTTTACATTCAAGCTGTATTTAATTGTGATTTTGTCCACTCATCCGTTTGAATAACATGCTGGGCATTCAGCGACAACTTGTGCATTTCAACAGACTTATTTGTCGACAGACTACGCTACGATCACTAATACTATACTCAAATTTAGAGACTTGCCTTGTTTAATTAGCTTATTTCAACCCAAATCAAAGTATACAAATACGTTCTCACATGACTCACAATATACAATATCACATGCTGATCTGCTCTTGTTGCTTATAAGTTTCTGACTCGTACTGTTTACAAAAAACTTAGTTTGTTTACGACTTGTGTCGTACGCATTTGTAACTTGAGACTGGAGATGGGTGCGTGACTAACACGAATCACGCACGAATAAAAACATAAATACGACACAGTATAATTTTCTTGTATTTTATATTTTTTAATTAAAAAGATATGTATTTCGAGATCTATCAAAAAATTATATGTTGTTTCTATATTTAAATTCTTCTAAAAACATTTTAGATTTGAATACGAAGTTCAGTTTTAACAAATTTAACATTTCAAACCTGATTTTTAACCTATATTCCTTAAATTTCGCATGCGAACACGAAATATGTCGTGTCACGAAAAGCACGACACGCGCCCAACTCGCACGAAATATTCTTTATCAATCCACCTGTAATTGCAAGCAGCCCTTCACTTCCAATAAGTAAATAAGAGAACGCATTTTTATTTGCTAATTTGTTTATTCTTCACATATGTATAATTTATGTTAATTTCCTTTTGTTTTTGCACACTGTGTTGCATTTCTCATATGTATGTGTGTCCACTGTAACTACTGGCAAATTGTAGTTCTGCCACGGTGTTTCATTTATCATAAAACTTATATTAAATATCCTTCAAATACTTAAATTCAATTGCTTTTACTTTATAAGTTGGTTTTGTGAAATAGAAAACTATTATTTTGTTAATTGAAATAGTTCTTGATTTATTCATATGTTGTTTTCTTTATTCATATTTTGTTTGTTGGCTATCAATATTTTGGCTTGTTGGATTGATCGATGCAACTATCATAAGTATGTATGTATGCATGCATGTATGTATATATGTATATTGTGATGTTTGTATGTATGTTTGGATGCTTGGACATGAAACTTAAAGTTGTATTTGTTTCGTGTTGTTCTTGTTGTTGTTGCTGCTGGTTCAGTGAGTTCCATAAATAGACTTTATTCATCTTTTGCAAAAAGGGACGGTAAAATTACAATAAAATCATTTTGAAATATGTATGTTTGCATTTCGTCAGCTTTACAAATTTCATCATAAATAATTTCTATAGGCAACTGACATATCAGTTAATCTCTGTGTGGACGATGTGTTCATGTATGTGTGTGTGTGTGAGCGTGTGTGTGTGTGTGTCTTAAATATAAATTCAATTTAATGGCTCGGTAAATTTACACAATATACGCACTTGCATATTTCAATTTTTCATTCATTCCATATCAATTTGATCTTTTCCATTACAACGAAACAAATTGAAACACAAATTGAAGCAACACATTTTCTTTTTCTCTGGCTGGGTAGTGTTAAACTGCTACGATTTGGGGAAGGTGTGATTAAAATGTGCCGTTGTTGTCACTACTTTGTGTTTAATTTAATTAGCTACTTTAATGACAATAATAATAATAATATTAGTTTAAACTTTAACGCTTTGTTTGCTATTTTATGTTGGTTAAGCTGCTCGTTAGTAATAATAGAGAGTATTCTATTTTTTAAAGGCTGTGTTCCTTAGCAAAATCATGAGAACTTGTTGCTGACAACAAGCTTTCTAAGTTAATATGATATGGGAGCTGAATTAAATTAAAAAGAATTCTTACTAAATAACATTTCTTAGTGGTTGGTTTGTTTTTTTTTTGTTGGCTTTTTATTAATTAAATTAAATAATAATGCACAAATTATAAGCTATTGCTGCTGTTTATGCTAAATAAACAAAAAACTAGGTTTTCTTTTTTTTGATTGCAAACAAAAATTAATTTACTACAATTTCAATTGAGGGCGGCCAAAGGCCTTGCCGCACAGTAAATATAAAAAAATCCGTCTTTAAGACGCAGCCCATTGATACACATAGTACAATAGTTGCTTTCCATAGATGTATATATATATATGTATATATATATATATATTATATATATGTAGAATTTACATTTTGTTTTTTATTTTGGGCGGCTTCAACTCCATCAATTTGGGTCTTTAGCTGCCCATTAACAAAGGTTTTCTGGTTGTTCTTTACGTACAGTTTTTGGGCGCATAATTTAAGGCAACCCTTTCAAAAAATACTCATCAGTTATCAGGCCTATTTTAATTGCCAATTATTTTCTATCTCATCATTTTCACTTTCTTCAAACATCATCATATCAAAATGTTGTTTCATTTTAGATTGTTTTTTTTTTCTCTTAGTTTCGCTTGCGCACAGCGTTGATAACAAAAATCAAACAATCAACGCAAAATGTTTACAAAACTCAACTTAAATCGAACTAAATCGTTATTGAATACATATATGTTTTGTATATATAGAAAAATACAATGGTTTTAATGATTTCGTTAGTTTAGACTTGATGTTTGCTTCCTTTCTTCTTCAAATTGTTAATTAAATTAATTGGACGTTTAAGTAACTAACCGTTAATAACCGTTGGTTGCGTGATTCGCCTAACACAAAATTGTTGTCTAACTAAACTCTCAATAAATACAAATAGAAACAGATACAAATAGATAGTTATCATTAATATAGGATAGACCGTAGCTATAGCATCGTTCTCAAATACATTTACAGTATTCCATATGTGTGTGAGTGTGGAGTGGGGGCTGTTGTTCCAACGCATCTCCAACGAATTTACAACTTAAGCAAAGTATAAACCAAAGCCAAAAGCTTACGCTGCACGCTGATCTTATGTTAGAAGGGATTTGCATTGCTGCCCGCCGGATTTCTGCTGGAGGGACGTGTGCTGAACGAGGACTTGCCGCTGGTGCCGCGCTGCGGTGGCATCGGACGACGCACGTGACGCATCTCGCTGTGTCAATGAAAGAAGCAATAGATAAGTTACGAGTTTGGCAAAGAATAGCTTAGAGCTTGAGAAGTTAGTTGGCTGGGGTTTTTACAGGTTTTATATTAATCTACAAAGATTTACGTTTAATATTAGTACAAAACTATGCGTAACTGTATTCTTTATGATTAATTCTATGTTTCTGTTTCTCAACTTTTTCGCTCCAAGCGTGGGTTAGGCGTTTTCCGGCAGCAGCAGCAGCAGCAGGTTAGCGGGTCGGATAGGCGCACATGCAAACACGTTTTTGCCTCCATGCAAAATGCTTACCAAGTGCTGTTTGTCAGGTTTTGGATATTTTATACAAGGGGATAACTAAAGACTTTTGATAGGGTTCGTGATTTGCTGCTTGCTTAGCGACCCAAATGCACCCACCGATCCATTTCCATTTCCTCCAAGCGCTGTGTGAGCGCCAGCTTCTGCTGCACAGCCAAGCGCAGCAGCTGATTCAGTGTTTTCTTCTCCTCCTCCGCAGCCTCCAGCTGGCGATTCAAATCATCCACCTGGGTTACATACTCCTCGCAGCGTGCGGCGAACATGGCGCGCAGACCTGTCCCAAAAAAGAAGAGTGTGTATTAGTTAAGGATTGATCATCCGTTTGGATTATTTACTTGAGAAGGTGGCAGCGTCCTCCTTGAGCAGTCGCAGCTCATTGCGCAGCTTGGACATGGTGTCGCTGACAATGATCTTCTCGTTCTCGTACTTGGACTTGAGGTTGGTCAGAGCCACCTCGGCGGTTTGTTTGTTTGACTTGAGCACATTGCGTAGGGTTATGATTTGCTCGCGCTTGACGGACAACAAGCTCTTGAGCTTGACAATTTGCTCCTGCAGTTCCTCCACCTCCTCGGCGTTGCCCTTCTCCATGGCTGTAAAGAGAAGGAGCTTGTCAGAGGGACCTCCTGTAATCCGATGCTCTGGCCACTTACATTCACCTCCTTCGGAGCGCACTTTGTGCTTGTTCAGATCGATGGTATGCTCCACGGCGGTTTTGAGATGCTTGATCTGATCGCTGACGGTGTCCACGTACTTCTTAATCTCCACCGAATCGGCCAGACCCTGCAGATCCTCAACAATCTGCGGGCGTGCTGTGAAAACATCCGACTTGAACTGCGATTGGATGGCGGTCAGCGAATCGTTCTCAAAGCTGGCAAGGGAAAGAGGACAAATGTTAGAGACCAGCTAATGGTAACAGCTAATTTGAATGCACCTCATGTCGTCGCTCTTGTGATCGAGCAGCACACGCGTGGGCGTCTCGCCGTTGACCGTGCAGACCAGATGATACAGCTGCGCCAGATCATCGCTGAGCGCCACCAGAGTGCTGCGCGCCGAGCCGAGGCTCTGGCCGGCATTCTGGGAGATGTGCGTCAGGGTCTGCACATCGCTCTGCAGATCCAGCGATTTCTGTTCGGTGGAGAGCAGCTTGTTCTTCAGATTGGTCACCTCGTTGCGCAGCGTGGTGGTGGCGTCCGTGTAGTTGAGGCCCTTCTGCAGCTCGGCAATGTCAGTCTTGAGCCCGTCAATCTCCTTCGCGGAGAGCGTAAACCAATTGGCATATTGTGAGATTAGTGCGCGCAGCTGCTGCTGCAGCTGTTCGTCCTTCGCCTGCCCGCTGGCCGTCTGATCCTTGACGTCAATTTGCTTCTTCAGCTGGACCAGCGCATCCACATGGGCGGCCAGCAGCGCCAGGCGCGACATAAAGTTCTGCAGCTCGTTTTGTGACTTGTCCAGGCTGGTTTGGGCCTCACGCAAATTGGTCGTCAGATGGGCCTTCTCATTCTCCATGCTCTCCAGCTGTTTCTCCAGTTTCTTCAGCTCGTTCAGGTGTATCTCGGAGAACAGATCGCATTTGGTGCCATCGGGCGATTTGAGCTCGGTGCTTAAATCAGCCTCGAGGCGTTTCAGCGCCAGATTCTCCTCCTCGCCATCGGAGTTGTTGCTGGCATTGTCCTCCATGTTGCTGCGTATACTGTAGGCCAAGTTGCTAATGTGGTACATGGACTCGCGATTCAAGTGACCATCCAGCTCCTTTTTCAGCGCATATTTGGCCTCGCGCTCGCCCTGATCGTGGATAAAACCTTTATCGTTTGATAGGTGCTCAGCTTTGTATTAACAATTTGTACAGACCTGCAGTGCCTCCAGCGCCTCCTCCATTTGCTTCTCGGCAATTTTCTTGAGATTGGCCAGCTCGTCGACCTGTTGATTCAGCAGCTCCACCTCCTCGGTGAGGCGACGTATCTCGTGTTTGGCACCCTCGAACTCCACCTGTCAAAAGGTGAGTAAACGCATCGTATGAGAAACGAGAAGGAGTTTTAAATATACTGTGGAATCTACCTGCGAGCTTCTCAGGCTGGAGACCTGCTTCTGCAGCGAAATGTTCTCCTCCTCCAACTCGGAGTATTCGCTGAGCATACGCGTCTCGCGAAATTTCAAATCCTTCAACTCGGATTTAAGACGCAGTCGATCCGCCTCATTGTCGCTCTTATCGCGTCCAATATCCGAGTTCTCCTGCAACATGCGATCCCGCTCGTTGCGCACACGCTCCAGCTCATGGCGCAGCTGCTTGATCTCGTTCTCCAGATCGAGTATTTGCAGATTGAGCGACGTCTCGCGTGCGGCGGACTCATTGAGCAGCGTCTCCTCCTGCTCGATGCCGGTCTTGTTGGTGACCTTCTGTGAGGTTTGAAATTTGGTGAGAGCCTGTCAAGAATGGAGTAGAAGCGCAAGTGGGGGGTTTAGAAAATGTGCAGCAGTAAATTACTATATAAAATACACTATATAAAAGTGGAAATGACTGAAATATGCTGTATCAATAAAGATATATATATAAGAAATGAGTGAGGGGAATTTGTTGCAAATGAAAACAGCATAAAAAATATATAGAAGTTACTTAAATCTATTTATCTATATATATGTAGTGTGAAAATGACTGTAATACCCTGTAAGAAATGAGATATGTAATTTATTGTTAAAACAAACGACCATACGACTATAGTCAATAAAGCTACGCCTGTTATTGGCTTCGTGAAAATATGCTCTAAGGAGTTTGATGGTCCTTACGTCCTTACTCCGTCCCATTTTCGAGTTCAGGTCAAGCGTATGGTCTTCACAATACTCATTAGATCAAGGTCGCACTTTTTACTAACTGTCTTTCGTTAATTAAACTGGGACCCTTATTCCCGGTTGACATCATACTCAAGTAAACTTTTATTCATAAATCTCCCCTCTTTAACAAATCGGAGAACTGTTGGCGTAATCTATGTCCATAAGTTAATTACTGGCAATTCCTCTGAGTTGATAAGCCAATTAAATTTCTCGCTTCCAACCAGATTTCAGCGTAGTTATAGACCTCTATTACTTCAGCATTGCTTGCTTCCGTGTCCTTTGTGATGCTCTCAGTTTGGAGTTCTTCTTTGTTATTTACTGCTGAACAAAAAGCTGGATGAAGAGTAAATATTTTTGGTAACAAATGCAACTTTTGGTTTCCTCTAGAAATAGATTTATCAGACTATAATACCCTACGCTTATTTTCTCAGATTTTCTATAAAAACTAGATAAATGTAATAGACCCGCTTTCCTTCCTATCTGCCCACGTTTCAGGGGTATTCGCAATCATAAAAGTTGCCAGCCTGCCTTTTTTATTGCAGTCATTTGCATGTGTGAGTTGTGGAGGCGAGGAGGGGAAACAGGGGGATACAGGGGGAAGCAGGGGGAATCAAGCGCGGCACCAGCGCCATTACGGGGCGTCCGTCACTGGGGAGCTCTGTTGCGGACGAGACGCCCCCATTCAGTTGGTTACATTTTTCATTAAATGGCGCAGATATTTCCTTTCTTTCTTTTTTTTATTTCGCATTTTTGCCTTATTGCATATCTCTCCCAGCGGAGAAACAAATGCATCTCAAAGTTGGATTTGCTCGTTCGCATTTATTGGATTTTATTGTTGATTCTTAATTGCGTCGAGCAGTGTTGCAAAATGCGTCAAAAGCGCACGTGCCCGTGTACCGTAATAGGCTCAGGACACGCCCAGGACGTGGCTAAAGGTAAATATGTATTTATCCTGCAGCTGTGCGTGTGTGAGAGTACACTGCAAAAACAGCAGTAGTGAGAATATAAATAAAGGAAATATCTCGCAAATTTAAAAGAGAATTCTTATTAGCTATTCCTGCTGTATTTCTTAAATTCTTTCTTTCCAAAAGAAAATTCAACAATAAGAAACGAGAACAATTTTTAATGTTTCAAATTAAAAATTTTATAAAAAAATTTAAAAAAAAAATCGAATACAGTATTAAAGAAACATACGTCACGTAACGTATTTCGTTTTAAACTGAATATATTACACAGACACCATTATTAGGGTAAAGATCCAGAATATATACAAATTATTTACTTTATTAAGATATTAGAAACTTTGGACTAAAAAAATGGCAATGAAATTTTAGCTTATTATTTATTTTGAAGAAGTTTTTGGCTACGTTCGATTTAATTTGTCGACTTTTCAATCGAATTGCCATCACAAATTACAAAAATCGATATTTTTCCAAATTCAACTGTTTTAGATTTTATATATTAAGCACTGTAGAAAAATTGTTGTTTTAGCAACAATATTTTTTGTCAGTGTACATACTACACGTTGGTTTAAGGAATACCAGCCAAGCCTCTGCTTGTGCAGCCATAAAAGCCGCTGATTAAAGGCATGCGACGTGTCCATGTGGCCAGGAGCAGCATTGACCAGGCTGCAACTGGGGCGTGGTCGAGCTGTAATCGTGTTTTGTGGGCTTTAATTGAAATCTCGCCGGGCGGGCAGTCGTTAGTTTTCCTCTGGCCATTTGAAGTACGTGCTTCACACAGGCAGAAATCATGAGCGTTTGCCCACTTGAAAAAGTCGCCAGTTTGCCTGGCACAAAAAAAACACACCCACACACACAAATGACCACAGAGCCGGCAGCTGGCAATGCTGGCCAGATTTAGCGGCTTACAGTGTTCCAAGTGGGCCCACACTTGGCGCTACTTTTAAATGCTGGTGTAATTAGCAAGCTTCTTTGCTTACTTACAAGCGCCAACAACAAATGCCCCAAAATTGAAACGGAAATAGCCTGAAACTGCAGCCCCTTTTGGGCACTTCACCCTTTTCTGGTTTTCTTTACCCCCGAATTCCCCATCCTCTTTGTGGCTGTATAATTATTGTCAATGGCTGTGGGCGACGTCAACGCTTTTACTCTTTTATTTATTTATTTTTTGTTTTTTCGTTATTTCAGTTTGAGTAACATCAACACACACACACACACACACACACACCCACACAGTTCCAGTGGCAAGTGCATTTCGTTAATTAGTGTGGATGCGGAGCAAACAAAAGGCCAAGCCAGTCGCAAGTAAGCTGGAAATTTGAGACCGCTAATGCTGACACATTCAGCCCGGCAAGCTGCAGTGGCGCCACCTAGGCTATATACAAATATATATATATAGGTATGTGGTACACATAAGAAAAGTGCCAACAGGAAAGAGGGTGCAGATCTAAAAATCAAACAAAAGACTCAAATGAAATTTGAGCAGCTGCTGAATGTTAAAATTTGTTTAACACCGTTGACAACTCTTTGTTTTAAATATTTCTTGGAGTTAGTGGCGCCATCTACATAAATATAGTGTGAGGTTTGAATTTTGGTTTAAAGTATATGGTATAATTTTTAGTTTTCTACTTCCTAGTTCTAGCTAAAAAATATTTGGATTATAGGGAAGCGAATACAAAACTATATTGCAAGGTCCAAGAAAAGTTTAAAAATGAACTTTTAAAGCTTATTTCAAGTATCTAACAACTTTTAAGCAGTATTTTGTAGAGGAAAAATGAAGAATTTTAAAGAATAATTTGTACCTAATTTCGGAATATTAAAAAACAAAAAAGATATACAAAATTAAATAAAAAATTTGATCTGTATGTATATTAAAGGTCTATTGTCCCGCTTAATTGGCTTTTAAACTGACGGAAGGTGCAAATATATATGCAATTATTTGTATTTATAAGTATAATATTCTACTTATATATATTTTATATCTATCTATCTATCTATATTATTCTATCTGTTAATATCAAATCAATCCCAAAAATTCAAACGTCTTTTCGACTCTCTACCCTTCCTTCCCTTCAATTTCCGACAGTATACACGCAGCATGCACTAGCGCCACCTATGCGACAGAAACGGCAACAGTTAGCCACAAGAGCCACAACAAATGCGACCATATCATGAACTTTATGCAAATTAGAAAAGATTTTTAATTAAGTGAAGCAAATATTAACACAGCCGAGTCGAGTCGAGGCGGGACACGAGACCCGCAGCCAGGTTCCGCCTAGAGACAACATTTGGGCCCACTATCTGACTCTGGCCTTCCCCCTCTGCATTTGGGCAATTGCAACGCACAAGCGTTGTGTGTGCTTGCGGTTGGATTTTGTGCGGCAGCCAGCCGAAAAGGGCCCAAATCTAGCTGCTGTGGCCCGGACCGGGTCAGATCGTTGCAATGCGCCCATTTGCCGGCTACTAAAAATAGACCAGATTGCCCACATTATGACAACGGGTAGCGGCATTCTGGAGCCGACACGTGAGCGCTGACGTAGCAAACACGCAGCGGGCACTGGGCGGACTCGTAACAATTTCCTCCTCTTGCCACGTGGGCGGCCCCCTCCCAGCCCCTGATAAAGTATGCCATGAATGACTGAGCAGTTTGTTGGGGGCAACGGCAGGCGACAATGACGACAGCATTCAGCAACACCAACAAGTTTGAATGCGGTAGGAGCGAGTGCGCGACTGGCAGATACCCTGCACACACACCGCCTCACATGGTGCATATGCGTTATTTGTCAATATTGCTTTTATTTATTTTTTTAATCTGAATGTGAGCAACTGTTGTTTAAAAAATAGATAGAAATGAGTTTCAACGGGCAGGGAACAAACATATTTTGTTAGCTTTCATATTACAACGTATTTACAGAGAAAGATAACGACGCGACTAACTAAAATGTCACCACACAGTAATAAAAGCTAATTTAATATGTAAATGGCGTCACCTGTCCGTATGTTCACCAGATTGCAATAATCCTCTTTAAGAATTGCTTGGTTACAGGGTACAACCACTCAGCTCCCTACTATGGAAATAACAATCAGTAGCAGGCAACAGTGAAAATGCAAACAAACAAGAACAACTGCCGCGGCTGCTGTTTTGTTGTATGTGTCGTGTAATTTCTTAATACACACACACACACACAGAGACACACACATCCACACACACCATGAGCTTGGGATCCGGACGCACTTGTGGCCTCCATGTCAATGTACGCGTTTGACACTCTCTGAATTTGAAATGTCGCCAAAATGAAAATAAGCAGGCGACATCCACGGAACGCGACGCGACTGAAGAAGAAAATGTATAATTTCAGCATGGAAACTGTGGAAACACAAAAGGAACGCAAATTGCGCTCTCAACTAAATGGAAACCAGCACAAAACTAACAATCGTCTAGTGCAGGTAGAGGCTAAAATGCTCTTAACAAATGGGGACAAAAATTAAAAAGATCTAAGAATTTATCGAAAAAGAAAAAAGTATAACTATAAGCAACAAAAATAATATAAATAATCCGTTAAATAAGCAGGATAAACCATGGATTTTATAATTATTTATAATAGCCAACTTTAAAAAGTAACAAAGATAATGAGAACATTAAATAAATAATTCCTCTTAGTATTTGATAATTAGTCTGAATCGTAAAGGAACTCACATAATATATCAATACCTTTTCAAAAATTTTTTTTAAATTTTTAATATTTGACAGAGAACTATACCAATCACTAATAATCACTAATAAACTAATAATCATCGAAAGTAACTTTTAATATTCAAACAAATAGACGTGCTAGGATAATCGCCATTATATTTTTTTAGTTGGTGTTGGAAAAGTAAGTAGACTTGAAATAAAAGAAGATTCTTTAATAAAATCTGTATTATTTTATATCATACATTTGTTGTATATTGCAAGTAAATATATTGTAAATGAAATAAGAAACAATTCCAAAGCCATAAATATATATGCTATAACATTATTTGTTTCTCCTAACAAAGTGTATAACTGATAAGAGCGAAAAGTCTCACTATATAGACGTTATTATTCTCGAGTTTCACAGAGTACAGAGTTCTTCACAGTCTGTCATAGCTGTAAAGTCCCTTGCGTAAGGCATAAGGATATGCAAATACACGTAAATTGCGCTCTTAACTAAATGGATATGCGAATTGTGGGAATGCGGCGGAATGCATGCAAATCCTTTTCAGCTGCGCGACAATAAATGTTCTGTGTGTTGTGACGCACAGCAAGGATAACTGTGCTGGCAACTGTCGCGTTGCATGCCCCCCTCCGGACGCGAAAATAGAAACCGCTGTTGCATCATCATCCAGAGAAGCAGTAAAAATCATTTGCACTTAACAGCCAATCTGCAGAGTCGTAATCATGTGTCCAATACTCGCGATGCACACACACACACACACACTGTTGCATAACCGGGGCAATGTGTTTGCATGTTTGTGGCACACAAATTGGCAGCACTCCAAAGATGCTCAGCGTGGGGAGAGGGGCAGCAGGGTCATAGGGTAATAAAAACTGTCTATGAGCCGAGACGGAAGCCAATCAGTTTCCAAATAAGTTGGGTGCAAATAAATTGCATGGTCATTATGCCCAAGGTTGGCGCACAAAAGCACGAAAAGGAGTTACCAAGTCGAGCAGGCCCGACTAGGAGATACCCTGAGCAAAATACACGATAACTTTCCCTGTGCTTCTACTTATCTATAACCACATATTATGGAAAATTATAAATATATTATAAAATTATATTATATTATAAAATTATATAAAATTATAATTATATATATAATAAGAGAAGGCATTGAAATCAAGCTTATTTTTCTCAAAGTGCGCTTTTCAATTTGAATTTTAATGTGCACGAAGGTATTTAAAAAGTTAAATACTTTTGCTTATGTGTATACTATACGAGAATCCAGACTTAGAATTTGCCGTGCCTTGCTCTTAAAATCTTTGCAATATGCATAAGATAATGCATATATAACTCATGATATTTCTCATTCTCTAAATCTCGGTCTGAAAATCGATATTTATCGATTTGGGAGGGAGCTGGGGAAGTTATTGAAAGCAAAAAACTAGCTTAAGTTGAAGGAACACCCAAATTCCGAATTGATGGTCTCTTGCCCATATAGTATTGTAGGAATCGGCGTGTTTATATTGCAGGATAACTCAATGCTCATTGCCCTGATCAAGAATATATATGCGTTGTGGGCACAAGTACACTTTGCACAACCACAATATACCCTCTTTTGGCGATTTCGCAATGCGAACAGGGTATGAGAAGCAATTGCAACTGTTTGTCGCGTTTGTCGCAGCCTCTCCAGCTGCGCGCTGGGCGGAGGGAGGTCCGCTCATTTGGGGGCAGCTCCAACGACAGCTGCTTTTAGGTTTTCATTGCAGGCCCGCAGCTGGAATGGGGCTGGCTGCGCGCAATGGCAACATTTTTCCTGCTCATTTCCCATGCAGCAGCCAGAGCCAGGGAGCAGGCAAGCAACAACAGCAACAAATGACAACTGCGACGGCGACTGCGACTGCAGCCAAGGCGGAAACATGTTTTGTCAGTGTTCAAGCGCTGCATTTAACCCTTGCCAGCCCGCCCTTAGCCCCAACTTGCCAGCTTGCCACCCCTAGCCCCCAGCTGCCAACTGTCTGTTGTCCTTGTTGTTGCCGGATTTGATTGCTCCGTAGAATTGCAATTTGCGCCAACAGAACAGAGCATCAGCGTCAAATCATTATAATTTCTTCGTCGGGATTTCTCTTTTTTATCACTACATCCTGCTTGTCCCTCCTTTGCACTCCTGATGCTCTTGTGGCCCGTTTAGTTGTCGCTTTGATGTTGCTCGCGTTGTTATTGTAATTGCAAGTGTCTGGCGGGGATTTTGTTAAACGACTTTTGGCTGCAGAGTTTGCCAACTGAATCTTTGTGGGGATTACGGGATACGTGTATATCTTTTTTTTGGGAAATGTGGAAGTTGCTTTTAGTTCTGTTTGGGTAAATACAGTAGGATCTTGATAGTTAAGACTCCTGTTATTTCGGATATGCCGGTAATTCTCAAATTTGAACACTTTGGACATTTATTTTTAAGTTCAATTTTAAAGTTCTTATATTATTAGCTACTACTACTACTATTATAAGTTAACTAGGAGTAGGCAAATTTACCAATATGTAGAACAATTAATTCTTTAGATTATTTGCCCAGTTACATTGCTAGAACAGATAAACAAGAAACTATGTGACCTGCGGAATCCCACTTAATGGAAGAATGAAAAAGAAAATTAAGATCAAGAGTAATATAGTTAGCCTAAACAATATTAATTTTAATAAGATTGATATTTTGTAAAAAGAGAAATGAAGCAACACTTCGACAAATTAAATTTTCATGTAATTCATTTGAATTTATATTTAATTTAATTTAATTTCGATAATTTGAAATCCTTTAAAACTGTTTGTTAACTTCCGACTTTTATTGTTAGGGATCGTTCAACAAAGATTAAAATATGCAGCAAGTTGTTCTACATAACTCTCTTCTTAACACCCCAATCAACTTTACTGCCAATTCATTTGTCTCACTTGAAAATTCTTCAATTTGCATAGCTGTCCCTACTCTTATCCCCTTGAGTTGCCGTGTAAATAACGGCATTAATTATTGAAGTTTGTATTAAAAAGTTTTAGCTTTGTCATTGGCTGCCGGAAAGTAACCAAGTTAACAACTGACAAGCCGCAAAACTATGCGGAGGCAACGGGACTTTGACTGCCAAGTCCCCAGGCGAAATGTCCTTGCCTGCCGTTGGGCGGGGCATAAAATATGGTCAAAACACGCACGCACACACAGACACACTGGGACTCTCATAACTGTGTTCGGCTTTATGGCTGTTGTTTTGGGGGCCTCTTAATTGCCGCAGTTGCAAACGTCCAAACAACATGTGTAGTGGCTCACGCCCCCGCAACAACTGCCACTAAATACATGGCCAAAATGCAGCTGACAAAGGCCCCAGAGCTTAACTCTGATTAAAAATTCGTTTTGGCTGCAGTTGAATATTGCCAATTTTCCGGTTCTCCTGTCGGCCGTGTAATCGAAATTCCCGGACATTTAAGCCTACTCGGCGAGAAAATTAGTGCCGCCGGCCCAACATGGAAAATATTCTATTAATTTTGGCCGGGCTAATTTTGTTTCGCCCGTCGCCCACCTTTGCAAACGGTTCTGTGAAAACTCCCGACGTTGCCCCACTCTGATTTATGTCTTTTGAGGGTGTCTCGCCCACGGGCTTATATCTTGATTACAAGTGGAAATATGCGGCCCACTCTCCCCTTGCCCCTTCTCAGCCCGCACAAGTTGCAGGCGACAGCGACAAAATGCCCGCAGTTATTGTCGTCGCAACGTTGCAAATATTTTCTCTCTCTTTTTTTAATTTTAAGCATATATTAACTGTATGCGCGTGTGAATGAGTGTGTGTGTGTGTGTGTGTTGGGTGTGTGTCGCTCGCGGCACTCTCGTAAAAGTTCAGTTGAGTTCAAAGCTAACAAGCTGGAAAACTATCAAGCGAACGGCCTAATGAGCAGGTGGGCGCCACCTGTCTTCCAATTAATCAACTGTGGGGAACAGATTGAATTCTCATTCTAAACCTGAAGAAACTTACGATGGACTAGCGAATGAATTGAAAAATTCACAACTACAAGAGATCTTTTGATGCAAGAAATAGTAAAATAATAATAAATTTATAAATTCAATTATATTTAATAAAATAATAACCAATTTAATGCTTATAGGGGCAAAAATATATAATTTTGCATTTACGAAGTAAAACCTCCAACATTTTGTGCAATTCATAGGGTTTAAATTGGAAGGATGTTAATTTAAGTCGAAATATACAATTATTATATTATGAAGTACTTCACATAACAAGCCTAAAACTTTAAATTCTGGCTTAATAAATGCAAAAAAAAGTGAGTTCAACTTTTATACTTGTTTATTCATAAAGAATATTTTTAAAAATTAAATTGCCCATATTTAGATTCCATAAATTGAATTGTTTACTAAAAAATTTTGATGAAAAAATAATAGAGGATATTACAGCTACGCACTTTATAAAACCCTTTCTAAAATGTTAATAAATATTTTCCAATTAATAAAAAATAGTTCCCACGGCAAACTAGTTCAACTTAGAAAAGAAAAAAACAACTTTCGACATTTTTACATTTCTATTTGGAATACCTCCTATCGATTCTTTGTTTTGGCAACGGGTCGCGTAATTAACGCCATAGGCAAAAAACATAAATAAAAGGTGAAAAAACGTTATATATATTATCCCCATTTTTGCCTTCTGCCTCTTGCTAGGCATTGGGCGAAGGACAAACTTTTGTTGCTAGGCTTTTCCGCATTGCACGTGAAAATTCCAGCGGAAATGCCAAAACAATTGCCGTGGCTAATTGCTATGCGGCCAGTTGGCAAAGCTCGCACTGTGCTAAACATAGGTGCAAAATGGAATGGCGAAAAAAATAGCAAAGCATGTTGGCCAAGTTGAAACAAAAACAACAACAAAGGCTACTCAACCTGAATGGCGATAATAGAGCGTAAGCCAAATTGACCGTGATCAGACAGTCAGAGAGAAAAACAGGGAGAATGCAAACAGAAAGACCGAATGAGAGAGACAGAGCAAAAGCGAGCGGTTACAGGCAATTGGCGAGCGGGGGCGTTCACTGAGGCGGCGCCAAGTACCGCAAGCCCAGTTTATAGAACAACAAAAACGAAGAAGAAGAATGCACATGTGACCAGACAACCGATTATATGATTCGTGATTATCAGAGCCGGACAGCAGTCATCGCCGATAGGGGCCAAGAGAGAGAAGAGAGAGAGAGAAAGGTTGATTGAGCATGACTTAACAAATACAGTGCATATTCGATGTGGTACTCTTTCGAGATAACTATGAAGTTGAAGAATTCCAATCGCATTGGCGGAAAATAGGTGAAAAGCTGTTTGAAAACTTTTTGCTTGATTTAAGATTTAAGAGTTTGTAAAAATTAATTTGTAATAATAACATAATCTTCGTAATTTTTTATTCCCTCCGAAAAAAAATTCTAGTGCGAGGTTTGATTTAAAAAAGAAAAAGATTATATATATATATTTATTTATTATATACGTATTATATAAATATATAAAATATTCTTTGGTTTTTCAAATTAGAAAATTTTATTTTATGTGCTTGGATATTTTAAAAAGTTTTAATTTCTCAATATTTTAGGGGCAAATAGAATGAGATTTATTGTGAAAGAGAATTCACTCAATGTTTTGCTAATCTGGCCAACCATTATAACAGGTGCTTACTGTTTTGCTGCCAACAAGACAAATTGAAAACCAATTGCGAAACTTTTGCTCTAACTATGAGCGCTTGTGCGTGTGTGTGTGTGTGTGAGTAAAGGTAGATAAGCGCCAATTGGCTTGGAAACTGTCCACACACACACATTCACACTCGCACAGCTGTTTTCTTTGCGCTCACCTCCTGCGTGATGTCCAGCTCGTGCCGTGTGTTGTCGTAGAGGGTCTCGAGCTCCTCGCACTTCTGCTCCAGCGCCGACTTCTCCTCCAGCAGCGAGAGACCGTATTGGGCGGACTGGGCGCTGGCGCTGGACACCTGATCGAGTTCGCGTGTTAGACGCTCCACTTCCATGCGCAGCTCCAGGACTGTTTGGGCGCCATCGTTGGCGCCGGGACTGGACATGGTGTGTGGGTGGAGGGAGAGGGGGAATGTATGTGTGTGTGTGTGTGTAGCTTAAGGACGGTACCACAGTCTGTGTGTGCAGGTGTGGCAAGTGCAGCTGCTCCTGTTGCTTGGGCGGAATTGTCGTCAATGTGTTTTTATATTTTCCTTTTTTTTTTGGAGGGAAATCAATAAAAAAAACTTGCTTGGTTTTTTTTGTTGTTTGAATGCTTCTTCCCGCTCCAGAAAACCAACTTACATACACACGCAAGCTTTTATGGAGTGCGTGTGCTTGTGTGCGTACGTGTGTGTTTGGCTCGTTTCACCTTTTCTCTTTTGTGCTGGAATCAAAATTGGTATTTTTTTTTTTTTTTTTTGCAAAATATTATTCACTTGCACTTCTCGCACTTTTGGCTGCCTTTAAAAAGGATAAACACAAGCAGCGTAAACGGTAAACTGGTAGAATGGAAGCGAGAGAGAGGACAGGAAGTTTCAATTCACAGAACGGTCGACGTCGCTGCTGCCGTCGTCGTCGACATGACATCACACGATTTCCACTTTCATTTCATTAATTGTTGCTGTCCCCAGTTGCCCAGCCAGACAGCCGCTTAATCAAATGTGTAGTACGTATTTTCGTTGCACTTTAGACGGAATTGGTTTAAAGCGATTGCTAATTAAATAAGTTAAAATCGAGAATCTTTTTTTTTTTGGTAAGAATGCAAAAACAAAAACTCCGCAATCACGGTCCGTGCGTGCCTGTCTTCTTCTTTGCACACACTGTTTGTGACGGAATGTGAACTAGTGATGTCAACCAAACATCGGAGCTTTGAGAGCCGTCGTCGATGCGATAGTTAAATCTGCATTTGAGGAACATATTTAAAATAAAAACAATCGATGTTTAAACTAAAATTAACTAACATTCTGTCCAAAAATAAACCACTTTGGTTAATAAAAGAGTGCGTTTAAAGGTATTTACTTTCTTATCGATGTATCGGTCGGACTGCACAACAATGTTAACACCTGGCGATAGTTTCAATATTAATTGCATTCAGCATGCCCTCTCTTACTCAACTTACTGGATGCATAGAAATTCAATCAATCAGTGCAGTTTAAAAAGTATTTTAAGCCTAAATTTGACAAATTATCACATTCTAAATATCGATATACCATTATCGCTATCGATATGTCGCCGACCAGCAGTGTGTACACACTGTTCAACTAACATACGGCACACAGCTGTTTTGACTAGGGCATGCAGTTCTTCGTGCGTGTTTGCGATTTAAAATTATTTTTAGTTTATAACAAAGACACCTGCGTAACAGTAATTACATCAGCTGGGCCTAACACATTTAAAAACTCCATCTGAGTAGCCTGTGCGTGTTCAGCCAATAGTACGAGTGTGTGGCTTGCGCAAAAATGTTACGAGTTCTCATTGCGAAATTTTCAGCAGCAGACACAACAACAACAGCAGCAGAAACAACAACAACAGCAACAACACCAACCAACGCAGCAGCCGTCAAAAGACAGTAAAGTAAATCACAGAAGTGTACAACAAATTGCAAAGCAATCAATGAAAATTTCAACAATTAGTCATAGTTTTGTGCTTGCAGCAACAGCAGCTGTGAATTATAATTCAATTTAACTGCCCAGAGACGTCCAAACGTGAAGGTGCGTGAACAGCTGCGTTGGCGTAGGCGTAGGCAGCGGCAGAGGCAGTAGCAATACCAGAAAACAACAACAATCAAATATAAAAGCAATGGAAATGCGAGAGGTGCTGAGCCGCGAGGGGCGCGAGGCGAAGAACTTGCTCGTCTACCAGTTTTGCGATGAGACAACCGCAAGCGGCGGCGCTGGCACAGGCGCAGGCAGCGGCGCTGGCAGAGACGGCGGCTTCGTAGCCAATGGCGACTGTAAGTTGAAGTTTTGTTATTTGAATACCCTGTAAGCATTGCTAAGGTAAAGGGATAAGTTTATATGGAATTTTCTTGAAAGAGAATGTCCATAAATTAACAGCTAATAATTATATTAACAGCAAAACAAAAAAAGTAAGACCGGCGAAGATGGGTATATCCGACAACACCATTCTCCTTCACAGTGTAATATCTACTTAAAGAGTACCCCAATTGGTAAAAACTGAAAAACCAAATTTGAATAAGGCGTGTATAATAATATGATCCGCAGTTCGCCAATTGGTTCGTGCTCGCCTATAAGTCCGGTTTGTGCACCTAGTTTGCTCAATGAATTCAGATTTTTGTTCGAATTGCATTAATTTAAATTTTTAGAGAAAATTTATTTTCTTTTTTGTTGTTAATGAGAAAATGGGTCAGTGGAGGTTCGATTAATATTTGATTTATGATTTTAAAAATTTTGGCGTTGCGGATTTGAACCGGTTTGCAGTTTCGTCGGTCAATCTGTCTGTCCGGTAGATGACCTCAGAAGTTATTCGAACTAAAGATTTATTTGAAACATAATTTCATTATTTTCTCTGTTCTCACATCGATAAATATTGATTTTTTGCGCTTGTTTTTGGCTGTTATTTTATATTATATTATATATATTTATATTGTAAAATGTATTCTAATAAGACAATATGAATATTTTATATATTTATATTGTCTTTGGAATAACAAAGCTGACTACAGGATATCGCCCAGTCGGGCAGCGTACTCTTTGATTTCAACTAATGAAGCTTGCTTATTGTTTTTAGGTTATCCGACGCCCACATGCCGCAAGCCGCCAGTGGCGCCGCCAAAGTCCCCAAACGGCCTGCAGACGCCCAAACACTGCCAATCGCCGACGACGAAGGCGGGCGGCGGCTCCGCCGGGCCGCGTGTGCGCAGCGCGTCGACGGGACGCGACAAGAAATCGGAGCTGCAGGCGCGCTACTGGGCGCTGCTCTTTGGGAACTTGCAGCGTGCCGTGAACGAGATCTATCAGACGGTGGAGTGCTATGAGAACATATCCAGCTGCCAGGAGGCCATACTCGTGCTGGAGAACTATGTGCGCGACTTTAAGGCGCTTAGCGAGTGGTTCAAGGTCAGCTGGGACTACGAGTCGCGTCCGCTGCAGCAGCGCCCGCAGAGCCTCGCCTGGGAGGTGCGCAAAAGCAATCCGACGCCACGGGTGCGCACCAAGAGCCTGTGCAGCCCCACCACATCGGGCAAATCGAGTCCGGCGCTGTTTCCGTGCGGCTCCGGCAAGACCTCGCCCTGCTGCGACGGCCATGTGACGCCCAAGAAGCTGCTGCGCGCCTACGAGCAGCTGCCCCGCGGCGCCATGCGCGTCAACGTGCGCGAACTGTTCGCGGCGAGTAAACGCAACGCGCGCGGCTCTCCCAATTCGGATGCACTGGAGCCGGCGGCGTTGCCCCTGGACGTCGGCGCAGACAAGTCGTACAGCCAACTAAATACCCAATACTCACAGACAGATCTCGAGGATCCGCATCTGACGCTCGCCGATGTACGTGAAAAGATGCAGCGCGAGGCGGCCGAAAGGGAGGCTGCGGCCAGGGAGGCGGCTGAGAAGGAGGCGGCGGAGAAGGAGGCAGCTAAAAAGCAGGCAGCTGAAAAGGAGGCAGCTAAAAGGGAGGCGGCTGAAAGGGAGGCAGCAGCTGTCACAGGTAACTGTTTATCTACGTCCGGCAATTCCAGGGAAATGGAGAAATTCAGTTTAATTCAGTTCATTAATTTGCAATTTCTTAACTTTAGTAGCAGAATATTAAGAAGCAAAAAGTAATACGTTACGTGACAGAGATTGGAAGTACAGTACATAGCGCCTATATGAAACAGCCAAAAGGCATTAAATTCGTTGCTTGCATTAGCTCTTATAAAAGTTCATATGAACGCTGCTCCTTGTAGGCGGTATGTACTGTAGTCACTAAATTTGGCAGACAGTTTCGGTCACGTACACTTCAATCCCCACAAATGTCTATATATAAATGCATATACATATATATGTATATATTATTTATTTTCTTTTCATAAGCAACTAATGGTTTCTTATTTGCAGCTCAGAAAAAAGCGCAAGTGGAGGCAGTGCAGCAGCCGGGAAAAGTGGAAACAATGCAACCCAAGCAAACTCCGCCAGCAGCTGGCGCATTAGTTGAGTCACAATCGCAGCCAATGCCCGTCGTGGAGCAGCTGCCAGATCTAGTGTCAGTTGCTGTGGTGGAGCCGACAGCTCTGCAGCTGACCGTGTCCCATTTGGACGCCATGGAGAACGTGCTGCTGAGGACACAGGCCAACAAGGAGCCGACGCCGCCGAGCACGTTGCTGAAGCCACCGGTGGCCACGTTGCCCGAGAGGAAGCCGCAGTCGCAGCCACAGCTGGTCGCGCCGGCCGCCATGCAGAACAGTCCGCTGAAGTACTCCAGCGTGCTGAATCGTCCAGCTGCGGGGCGTGGCGCCAACCAGAAGCTGAATCCCCAGCAGGGCGGCGCAGCGGCAAACAACAGCAAATTGGGCAGCGGCAAGACGGGGCTGGCCAAGACGGCGGTGCCTTTAAACGGACTGCGACGCAGTCACAACAGTAGTAGCAGCAGCAGCAACAACAACAGCAACAACATCGGCATCAATGGCAACAACAATTTGAAGCCCTTTGTTGCACGCACAGCGCGCATGGCCGCAGCGCCGCCCCCGCCGCCGCCGCGTCCCTCCAGCAAAACCGAGTGCTACGGCCCGCCCAACAACGTGGCCTCCCGCCTGTCGGCCAGATCACGCACCATGCTGGACATGCAGGGCGCAGCTCCGACGGCGCCCAGGCCGCTGGCCAAGCGTGCGGCGAGCACGCTGCTGAACAGCGCCGGGCCCTCCTCCGGCAGCTCGCACGCGCCGGCGAAACGCGTGAGCGCGCCCAACGTGCGTCTGAGCTCGCGCGAGGATATCGGCAGCTCGACGTCCACGCTGAAGGCCAGCAACGAGCAGCTGAGCAGCTCGCGCAGCACGCTCAAGCTGGACGAACGGCACTCGGAGCCGAAGCAGCTGCTGGACGCCAACGACGGCTGGCTGACGGTCAAGAATCGACGCCGCACCAGCATGCACTGGGCGAATCGCTTCAATCAGCCCACGGGCTATGCCAGCCTGCCCACGCTGGCGCTGCTCAACGAGCAGAAGGAGGAGAAGGACAAGCAGCAGCGCGAGAAGGCAGCGGCAGCGGCAGCGGCTGCAGCAGGGGGAGCGGCAGGGACAGCGGCAGGGGCAGGGGCAAACAAGGGCCAGGCCAACGGCAAACAGACTGTGGCCGGCAAAGCGGCCGTCGCTGTTGAAGCCAAAACGAAAGCCGCCAATAAAGCGGCCAAGACGGTGACGCCGCCAGCGCCGAGGCCAGAGATCAAGAATGCCAAAGCCAAGGTGAACTCGTTTCCAGCGCAGCGCACAGCAGCCAATATCAAGAAGCAGGACAAAGACAAGGAGCGGGAGAAGGACAAGGAGCAGGACAAGCACAAGGACAAGGACAAACCAAAGCCGGGCGCTGCCCTAACGCGCAGCAGCAGCAACTGCAGCTCGCTCAGTGCCCGCACCTCCATCATCAAGCGCCAGAAATCGGATCTCACCGGCCTCAAGATGACCTCGCTGCACAAGGAGTACATGCGCAGCGAGAAGAATGCGCTGCGCAAGCAGCAGAAGGAGCAGAAGGAGCAGCACAGCGGCTCCAGCTACAACAGCTCCTCAACAGCGGACAATAACGATTGTGAGTATTGAACTCATTTTTTATTTAATGCCAAGGTTCATTTTTTTATTCATGTACCATGTTCCCGATTCGATTAACGGCCAATTATGTTTGTTATCTAAGACTATATCTCCAAAGGTATATGATATCTCAGTATTCCTAAATTATAAATTGCTTAACCTGATACTGTTAATCTACATGACAAACCATGAAAAAAATGATATCGAACAAGAAAATCGGTTCACTTTTGACAAAGTTATGGGCATTTGAAATATGGAATCTATGGATCCGAGAGCTTTACATGTTAAAATTTTTTACAATTTTTGCATGATTTTTGACAAAAAATTTGACCCTCTCAGAATCAGTTTTAATGTTGTTTTTTATACTAATTGTGACAACCACAATCGTTTAAAAATGGAAATTCGTATTTTAAATTTTGAAAAAAAAAATTTTTCCAAAATGAGTAAGGGGGGGGGGTACATGCTTTTTTCCCAAAAAATTCAAAAAAAATTTATTTTCAATAATGCATATATTTTAAATGCAGAATCAATCTAGAAGATAAACCATGAACAAAATGCCATCAAACATGAAAATCGGTTCAGTTTTGACAAAGTTATGCGTGTTTGAAATATGGGATCTATGGATCGGAGAGGTTTACATGCCAAAATTTTTGTCAATTTTTGCATGATTTTTGACAAAAAATTTGACCCCCTCAGAATCAGTTTTAATGTTGTTTTCTATGCTAATTGGGACCACCACAATCGATTAAAAATGGAAATTCCGGATTCTAAATTTTGAAAAAAAAATTTTTTCCAAAATGAGTAAGGGGGGGGTACATGCTTTTTTCCCCAAAAAATTCAAAAAAAATTTATTTTCAATAATGCATATATTTTAAATGCAGAATCAATCTAGAAGATAAACCATGAACAAAATGACATCAACAATGAAAATCGGTTCAGTTTTGACAAAGTTATGGACGTTTGAAATATGGGAGCTATGGATCCGAGAGCTTTACATGTCAAAATTTTTGTCAATTTTTCCATGATTTTTGACAAAAAATTTGACCCTCTCAGAATCGGTTTTAATGTTGTTTTTTATACTAATTGTGACAATCATGTAATCCTCATACCTTAAAGTTGTCACAAGAGGTATGGAAAACAAAGACGATAAAATTGAAACAAATTTTAAGTGTGAGCTGGTGGTGGGTCTTGGTTTCAAATCCGACCCAGATGCGTTTATCCACTATTTTCTACTTAGCGTATTGGAATTGACAAAAAGTGTGAAATACAGCTGCCATTAATTTTTACAAATAACTTTAAAAAATATGTTCGACGCTGATCGGTTGAGAAACAACTTTTTTCGAGTGTATTTAATATTCCACTATATCGATCTTTTTATATAAAAATAACACCTTGTCTCACTTTCTTCCGCTGCAGCCAACAACGATGACCACAACAAGATTGACATCAAAATCCAGACGAACTGCGAGTTCTCCAAGACCATCGGGGAGCTGTACGAGAGCATTGTCCGCTGCAAGCTGCCCAACGGGTGTGTGAAGGCGCCATGCGAATCCCTGCTGAGTGCCTGCGATGAGAACGACGAGCAGAGTGCCGAGGAGGTGGAGGAGGAGCGGATACTGGTGGAGGTGCAGGAGTCGCTGGAGCGGCAAATACGTGAGCTGGAGAGCACCGAGATCGATGTGGACACGGAGACGGATGAGACGGATGGCGAGGTGCAGCTGGAGGAGCACGACGACAACACAGATCAGGCGCTCGACGATGCCGCCGTCTTTGTGACGATGAGCGACGACGAGAACGCCAGTTTGGAGCTGCGCTACCAGGCGCTGCTCTCGGACATGTCCTGGAACGAGCGGGCCGAGGCGCTGGCCACGCTCCAGGCGTACGTGGCCCGTCATCCGGGTCGCGCGCAGGAGCTGCACCAGAAGCTGTCGTCGCCGTCGCGGCGACGCACGCTGCAGGAGACGCTGAAGAAGTACCAGGCGAAGCAGGCGCGGGCACAGCAGAAGCGGGCGCTGCTGCAGCAGGAGAAGGCCGCCAAGCTGCAGCAGCTGTTCGGGCGCGTCGAGGACGTGAAGGCGGCCAAGAAGCAGCTGATCGAGGACAAGCGCCTGAAGATGGAGGGGCGTCTGCAGCGCGCAGCCGAGAACCGTGAGCTCTACCTGCGCCAGATCATCGAGAAGGCCCACGACGAGGACAAAAAGCTGAAGGAGATCAACTTCATCAAGAACATCGAGGCGCAGAATAAGCGACTGGACATGCTCGAGTCCTGCAAGGAGACCGAGGGCCGGCTGCAGGATCTGGAGCAGGAGCGCCAGAAGCGCGTCGAGGAGAAGGCCGCCAAGGAGGCGGCCGTGGAGCGACGCCGGCAGGCGCTGGAAAAGGAGCGCCTGCTCAAGCTGGAGAAGATGAACGAGACGCGGCTGGAGAAGGAGCAGCGCATCGGCAAGATGCAGGAGCAAAAGGAGCGTCAGCGCCAGGCACTGGCCAGGGAAAAGGCGCGCGATCGCGAGGAGCGCCTGCTCGCCCTCCAGGTGCAGCAGCAGCAGACCACCGAGGAGCTGCAGCGCAAGATCCTGCAGAAGCAGCTGGAGTCGGCGCGCAGGCACGAGGAGAACATCGAGCACATACGCCAGCGCGCCCTCGAGCTGACCATGCCCAGCACCAGGCAGCAGGACGACGCCCGTGGCGATCAGGACGAACAGGACCTGGCCAACGGCAACGCCACCAGCACCACCAACGAGGACTGCGATCTCTCCTCAACGCTCTCCGACCTGGGCACCCTGGCGGGCAGTCGCGAGCACTCGCGCAGCTACAAGAAGAAGATGAAGAAACTCAAGCAAAGGATGAGCCAGTGGTAAGTCTCGAAGTCGAAAAACCCCATACCTCGGCTTTCAACCGAACTGAACCCTGAACCGAACCAGTTTGAAAAAAGACAGCCAACCCTGAACTCGAACTAAACCTTATTTCTTAAATACTATTTTTTTTCAATTTGAAACATTTTTATTTGTATTCTTGGACCACTTTCGCCACCAATTTGCAATCTTGAGTTCATAAGCCGAACCCACAGGTAGCTCATTGGTTCGAACCGTGAACCGAACCAATGACATATTTATTAATGCAATCTATTGTAGATAGAGTATATTATGGCCTCCCCTTTTAAATTTTACTTCTCTCTTGTAACCATTCTCCCTCCAGTGCCAGCGAGTATTTGTCCAATTTGGAGGCGCTGCCCGCCCATGTGAAGCGGGACAGCAGCGTGCCGAAGCTGCTGAATCTGGTGATTAAGGGTGGCGGCTCTCAGGGCCTGGACCGGACGCTGGGCAACCTGCTGCGCGTGATACCGAAGGCGCAGACCTGTGATTTTCAAGCGTTCCTCAACATGGATGGCCTCGGCGTGTTGGCCAGCCATGTCATCAGCAAGGGCATGGAGGATAATGCCGAGATCTCAAGGAAGTGAGTCGCTCTACATACAAACTCTATACATATATATTAATGTAAACGGAATTCTTTGCCAGATCTGTCACGTTGGCCGTGCAGCTGTACCGCAATGCGTGCTCCGTGTGTCCACAGATAGCTCGTCACGCGCTTCTGGGCAACTCCATTGCGACGCTCTTCGATGCCATCACCAAGAGTTTCCAGGTGAGCTTGAGCCTTGAGTCCAACTTTTTGCAAGTGGCGCAATAAAAACTAAAAAAAAAAAAAAAAAAAATAAAAATGTCGCCAGGCTGTCGCCATGGAATGCATCCAAGTCGTAATTCCCTCAAGTGCGTCGCACGCTTTAAACTTGGCTCGCGTCCTTATCCTGGGCCCTTGTTCCCCTGCCCTCGTCCCCCATTCCTGGCATGGCCACTTAACACTTGGCTGCGCTGATTTTGTCTCTTTTATACTCTTTTTACCTATAACAAATATTTTGTGCTGTTGAGCATTTGGGTTCTTAGTTGAGCTTTGTGATGATTGAATGAAATATTTTATTTTAGAAAAATTCTTTTTTATTTGGTTTTCAAATTTATATTTATTTATTATTTATTTTAATTTTTGTCTGCCAGAAAAAGGTTTAAATTGGAATAACATTAGAATCACTATAATAAAGATTTAAAAATCATAATGAAGACGTAATCAAATAAAAAATAGTTCTGAAACAAAATCATTTGATTGGGAAAAATTCCTATTTTCAATATTAAAAAAATAATAATAAAAATATTATAAAGTATAATTTTAAAATATAAAACGATACGGAAAAGAAAAACTAAGGAACGTAAACATAGTGCAAAGGCAGACAAGAAAACGGAAAAAAGATTTGACATAAAATTACAAATAATGTATTTTTTGAAGATACTTAAGAAATACTGATTCTAATATTCGTTAAATTTGAATATTTACAAAAGTGATCACTGTATTAATCAGGACATTATTTTCATCTGCACATTTTTTGTCATTGCAGTGTATTTGAAAGTCGACTTGCTTCTGCTATTACGAACTTTGCCAAGTTTTAAAGTTTATTGCTTTCTTATTTTGCTCGCTTGTTTATTTGCCATTTCTTTTGACGCTTTTATTTGGCGCGTTGCTTTTGCGTGTCTTTTTTTCTTTCGCTTCGTTTTGTTTTGTTTTGCGTGACATTTTTATTTGAATTTTATTTACTGGCCGCGCCGACTTGGTGGCCTATAAATTTGTAACGCACACTAGCCGCAAATGTCAGGCGCCCCCTCCCCCACCCACGGCCCCTCTTTGATGCCACAATTTGTCAGCATTTGGGCTGTCAAGCTTTGTTGTTATTGTTTTTCATTTTTATATATACATAAATGTTTATATATTTGTGGCCCGCTGTTAAATCAATCGTTAAAGCGCGTAAAAAGCCACTCTTATTTATCCACTCGTTGTTGTTGTTTATCGTTTTGCTTTTATTTAATTTTCCCTTTTTTCTTTGTTTTTGGTATTCCATAAAAAATATTTTTACAGCGTTTCAGCCGCACGTTGTTGTTGTTGTTGTTGCTGCTGCTGATGCCTTGGCTCGTGTTTATTGTCGTGCTTTGTCTTCTGTCCATCCCCCACCCCCTTCCCCTCCCACCATTTACTTTTACACTTCCACTTTATATTCTCATCGCTGGCTTTTGCTGATGGATCAGCGCGCACGCCGCTTGTCATGTAATCAAGAAGAAGCAGCGAATAAAAGAGGAGAGATAAAAAAGTGTCGCCTTAAAAAACATCAATTAACATTTTGATTGATGCGAGGTGGTCGCCGTTGTAATTGTTGTTGTTGCCGCTGTTAATTTTCGTAATTAATTTGAACACACGCGGAAAATGTCGCTGAACGCCGGAAAGCATGCAACAATTGTGCAACAACAACAACGACAACTACAACTACAATTACAACTACAATAATATTGACACTTTTTGACTTTTCTCTTGTCCATTTTTACATGCATTTATTTATTAATTTTTATTCTCTTTGTTTTCGTCTTATTCTTGGGCTATTTTTGCAGTTACCCGAAGAGAAATCACCGCAACATCCGGTCGAGTTATCCACAGAGCTAATGCTGGCATGCACCGAGGCGCTGTCATCGAGCTATGTGAAGAAAAACACCCACCCCAAAGTACCGGAACGCCTACCGGACATGATAAAGTGAGTACAAGAAGAAAAAGCAACAAAAAAACACACACATTTAACCCACACACGCGCGCTTAAGTAGGGGAGCTGCCGTGTTTTCGAAAAAAAGTCAAGTTCGAAAATGCGTGTCAGAGCGAGCGCGCTTCAGTGTGTGCAGGGGCGTGTCAATGCTGTGCGAGCGAGACAACTAGCGTGCTTGCTTGGGCATATGTATGTATGAGCGAGTGCTGCTAAAACTGTTTAGCATGACCAGGCTGTGTTTACCAATAGGCAGTGACTCTCAAACTGCAGTTTATGAGCAAGTGCAGCCATTGTTGTTGCTGCTGCTGCTGCTGCTGCTGTTGTTATTGTTATTTTTGTTCTTGTTGGCGCTTTCAACACTCGCGCTAACTTTTTGCCTGCACGTTTTTATGACTGCGCCGTTTTACAGTTGCTGCAGCAGCATTTGTTGTTGCTGCTTGAATTTTTTGAACAAAACTTTAATGCTGAACGCGCGTCGCAGTCGACGTCGCTGCTTGTTTTTCTTTAATTTGCGCTTATTTCTGTGTGCGTGCCTGTGTATATGTGTGTGTGTGTTTTTTGGGCAGTGCAAAAGTTTTAATCGAATTTCTGCTGTTGTTGTTACACACACACACACACAGCACACAGGCGCCATTTTGTTTATTTTCGTACAAATTGAATTTCATATACATTTGTATATTGTGTTTTCTTGTTGCTGCTTGTTTATTTTTTTCTGTGTTCATTGTTTTGCTATAAGCAAAAAAAACTTTTGTTATGCATTTTTTTGCACATCGACTTTTGTTGTTGCTGCTCGGCCATTTTGTGTTCGGTTTTCTTTTTTGTTTAGCCATTTTAGCTGCCTTTTGTTTTGCACTAGTAAAAACATTTTGTTTATCCTTTGTGTGTGCGCTGCGCCCCTTTCCTTCTCGTTGCCCACTGACTTTTTCTAGTCTTTTTAGGTTCTTCGCTCTTTTTTTGTTGATCAATTTTCGTTTGTTTATGTTTTCAATTTGCTTACAAAAGCTTTTCGTTTATTTTATTAGCAGCCGCCGCCATTGTTCTCCACCACCCGTTCTCTCTATCACCCACTTCGCATCCTTTTGTGGTTGTTTGCTTTTTATACTTCGTCTTTTACTCTACTTTTTTATATACATACATATATATTTTCTTTAGCGCTTTTCGGCGCTCAATTCAATTACAAAGCGTTTCTATAGCTCCGTCTGCTATCTGCTTACCATTCGCTGCAAAATCAAATTTTCTTTGACTATAATTTTCCCGCCCACGCCGCACAATGCGCTGCGCCATTTTGCCAAAAACTTGAATAAAATGCGGACAAAAGTAAAAAAAAAAAGAAAAGTAAAGTAGAGAAACTCAATTCGCCGCACTTGAATGGGATGCCACCTCCGGTTGAACCACCAAACATTTGGCGCTCGCTGCTGCTGCTTCATCTTCCCCTTCCTCTTTCCCGCCCCCTTTCCCGCCCCTTTCCCGCCCCCTTCCCCTTCTTCTTTGGCTGTGCTCTAATTCAATTGCAGCTTTTGGGCGACCAACTGCTGTAGCCAATCTTTTGGCTGCGCTACGTGCAGCTTTTCGTAGCTGCATAATTTAATTTTTGTTTACTTTTAATTGGTCAAAAGACGGCGTTATAGCGGAAAGGGAGGGGGCGGTACCATGGGGTAGGTGGGGCTGTACTTTGCCTTGTCGAAATGTAACTCAAATTCGATTTTAATTAAGAAACTTTAATTTTTGATAGCCTGAACCCATTGAACAAGGGTAAAAGGGGTATGATTTTATGCGAATGTTTGTAACAAGCACAAGAAACCAACTCCAACTTTTACCTTAGCAGGAAATTTAGATTTTAGCCTGTCATACTCCATAGTTCATGTATGTAATATGTGTGTATAATTTATATGTGTATGTGGTTGCATATAGCGCACATCCGTTGACCCAGTCCTAATTTTTAGTTAGCTTTCTCATCATCATCCACAATCTCTTGATTTGTGTGATGGCACATACAATTTGGACATTTTCCCTGCTTGTCTTTCAGTTTGCCTAGAAATTATTTTTGCTGACATTTTTATAAGAGATTTTGTATAAAGAAAGGTCATGTTTATAACTTTATATTATAGTTTTATAGTTGATTATAGCTGAAATGGAATACAATATATTGTGTAATATATAAGCATAGCATTTTAAAGGAAACCCTAGTATAACTGGTCAAAAAAATTATATAATATATATGATATATTATTATATTAAATTTTATTTAGTTTTTAATGTTTTAGTTTTTTTCATGGAAACACAGTCTTTAAAAAAGTAATTTTCTGCAAATTAAAATGATCTCCGAGACCGAAAATTATATTGTTATTCCTGCATCATGGTATGAATAATAAATATAATCGCATTTTCTGCTTTATTTTTGCAACTTAAATACAATTAAATCAAAGCTTTTATTAAGTGGCTTTCAATTATTTTTATTGCACATGAATAACCCCAAAATGCCCTTTATTTTCAAACCTTCCCCAATAATACCTCATCCTTGAACCGTAACAAATTTGATTGCGTTCTAAACACAAATTGTATGCAAAAAGCATAATTTTTGTTTCGATTGTGCGTGTGTGCGTCTCTACTCGTTTTACAATGTAATTGATTCATAATTAATCAACATAATCATTAGGCAGATCTCACAGGACACCCAAACTCCGTCAGGCACATAAAAAACGGTAGCAAATACATTTTAATCATCATTTGATCATCAATTTCGAGGCGTTGTCTGGCTAAACAAATGATAAAAAGTAATATGAAAAGGTTAGAGGGGGTGAGTGAGAGGGGGAGGGGGTTGCAGGTAACGGCAATCATAACGATGATTTGACACGCGATAAGGCGCACACGGAAGCATCCTTTATGGCATCCGCATCCGCATCGACAGCCTCGCAACACCCCCCACCCCCCGTGCTGTATATTCAACCCCCTGCACCAGTTCCACCCTGCTGCTGTCATAATGAAATATGCATACGCCAAGAAGTGGCAACCGGGCGATGGGGTAGAGCTCTGATTCAGCTTTCAGGTTGCAGGATTCCGGATTCTGTGTTCTGGGTTCCGTATTCTGTGACTGGGTGCGCCGCGTGTCCTTTTGTTCGGATGTCAACAAGGACAACACGCTGAGGCGGCTGCTGTTGCTGTTCCTGCTGCACGGTTAATTTAATTACCCTTTAAGTAACCATATCGAATGGCCATTTGGAGTTATGCCTCGTCCTGGGCCTCGTCCTGGGCCTCGTCCTGTGGCTCGTCCTCTGCCTGCTGCATGCACTTTGCAGCCTGGCCTTGTATTGTCCTGCGACACTGGCCCTTAGCTCTGCCTCAATTACGGCCAGCGCGCTTGGCCAACCCAAAGCTGAGCTCAGCTGCTCCTCCCGACCAAAACACATGCACACACAATACACACACTCACACACACACACACACGTGCTGTGGGTTTTATTTTACCATTTGCCATCGTCATGGACATATTAGTGCAACTATTTAGTTGCCACCACAGTCGTTTCTGCCCCCGCCACCAACGTGGCTCCAGTTAACACTATTACACTGAACAAAAAACAAGGCAGCTAAATAATTATATGAGTGAAACTGAAGGCGTTGTAGTTGCACATCGCAGAAAGCGAACAATTAGATATCAGTTTGGAGTTTTATCGAATTCTCTATATACATTTTCAATTTCTCCATTTAATATTTCTATATTAATATTATAATAATAATATTCAAATAGATGATGCTTGAAAAAAATGTTGGCCATATGGAAAAATTGTAGAATAAACGAGTGGAAACTCTTGTTGAAGTTACTGCATTAAATATATTATAAATAATATTAATATATAAATAATTTCTCAATTACTTGTATTATTTTGTTCACTGGTTTGGGAAATTATGTCTCAATTATTATATGTATTGATTGTTTCTCTCAGTGCAGTGCGCTGCTAACCGCTCCTGCTGCAGCGTCTCCTCCCGGCGTATTCATTTCAAGCGTTCGCCTTTGTTCGTTATTTCTAGCTGATTGCTGTTAGTTGTTGTTGTTGTTGTTGTTGCTGTTGCTGTTTGTTGTGCATTTAATATCCGATTTCAGTTTTTTGTTGATTCTTTTTGACAATGGGCGCAGGCATTGAACACTTCTCGATGGTGCCCCTGCCCTCGAACCCCCAACGCCATTGTCCTTGTTGGCGGCAACGTGAAAGTTTTCTATTTGCTTAGTTCGCTGCGCTCCTTTTTCACGTTCCTTTGTTTTGCCTGCTTCCCTGCGACGTCGCTCAAAATCAAAATATTGACTCTAAACGGCGTATTTATTGATCCGTTGGCATTGTCCATCCAAATTCTTCTTCTTTTCGGAAAGACAAACCCTAAGCGGCTCGCAGCAGTCAGCTTTTGTCAGCTGCACTCATCATAGTAATGAAATTTCTGTGTTTAACTGCGAGTCCCAATCTGCATGTCATAATTGAATTCAAATCACGAAACTGTCACAAAACTAATCAGAGTTGTCATTTTTGTAACAGTAGCCGAACAGTTGAGGAACACGAACCCTGGGTATTTTTCCCGCACACCACCCAACCCGACCTTGTGCGGGGTATGCTCATCTGTTCGTTTTCGACATTCAAACTGTCAAAAAGTCAGCATCAATTACAGTTACAGAAACATCAGAGCAAACACAGAGAATGCGATAGGGCAGTTCCAAATAAGAGAGAGAGAGAGAGAGAGAGAGGGAGAGAGAATGCGAGTGGAGGAGCGAGTGGGTCAGCGCTCAAAGAAGTGCGGCCCCAACTTCGCTTCAGTTTTGCATCAAAATGCATTTGGACATAGCAGCTACAGAGAAAAAGCCAAACTCATAGCGCAAATGCGAGAGTTTTTTGAAGAAGTTTGTCGCACAGAGAGAAGCAAGAAACTTTAAATTAACTTTATTAATATTCTAAAAACTATTTGGCTAACATTTAATTTTAAGCGCTTCACAAACAGTGTCAGAAATTTCAAGTTTTCTTCATGAATTAAGTGTGCTAAACTGCCTGCTAAAGTTAGCAACATTAATCAATAATTAAAAATTTAAAGACACATTAAAAACTTTTCATAACTATATTATCGAATCATGCAAAAAATACAGTTGTTAAAAGCTGATAAACATTGTTCTCTTTAGTAAACATAAGTTTTGCAATTAAAGGAACTTTATCTAGAAATTCTTGCCAAAACTTAACAGATTAAAGGACACGATTATCAAAATTGTAAAGCATAACATACAGGGTAATAAAAATATATATTAATTCTTTTTAATTGTAGGATATTTTTGCTATTTTATAAATCAGAATTTTCTTTGATTATATTTTAATAGATAAGTACAACGTCAAGTACGTGTTACAACTACAATATGTCATGATATTCAAATAATATCAAATATTTGGTATATGCTTATCTACGAAATGCAGCAAACACCCCTCGACAACGCGAGGCGTGTGGTATGTAAAGTAGGGTGGGAGGGGGCAGAGCGGGCGGGTGGGGGGTAGTCATATGCAAAAGTCTGACATATGCGCTGACATTTTGCATGCAAAAAGGCGCAGCAGCGGCCTCGAATGCTCTCTTTAACCCCCCCACCCCTCCTCAGCACTACCAAATGGCCCACCCCATTGAGCTGCATGTCAAAAGTTTGATGAGTGCCTGTCCAGAGCCGCATGTCAAAGGCAATAGGCAATGGGCAATGGGCAATGGGCAGAAGGATGAGGCCGTGTCGGCTTTTGGGCTATTGAATTACGTAGAGTCCGTAGTTTCGAGATCTTTTGAGTGCATGCGCTTTGATTTTGGCTTCTAGCCTGTTGTTCTTGTGTTTTGTTTTTTTTTTGTTGGTTGTTGTTGTTGTTTACACTCGAGGGAATATTAACCAGGAAAAGCAAAAGCAACCACCCAGATCTTAGGCGACATATGTAAAATGTGTAAAGTGCAGTTCCCGGTGCCAGTTACAGTTAATTTAATGCTCGTCAGCAGTGACTGGAGATGATAATGACGATGATGATGTTGATAATGATTATGTGGCACCCTCAACAACTGTCCCTTGTTGCTGCTAGTTGCAGCAACAGCAACAGCATTATCTAGTATTTTAGAGACCGGCGCATCACTCAATCAAACGGCAATTGTGAGGGCTTAGGCACAAGAATTTCTGCCCAGGGGCGCAACAACCCCTCGTGTGTGAGTGGCAACTAGAGCTGTGGCAACTGAAGGAACTGCTGCAAATTAACACGCTAAGCACTTGAATGCGCCAAATGTGGCGTGAGTAATGCCCTCAAGTGGCCGACAGATGGCGCACATTACAAGCCACTAATCCAATGCGCCTAAATGCAGAGTCGCCGCCCCACGTTGGGCGCCACGCTTAAAAGGGCTGTAAAAATTTACGATGGAAACTAAAAAAAAATAGGAGGAAATCTTTACAGTTCCGGTGCCATTTTCAGTTTCAGTCCATAATCTTTGTAATGCTCATTTCGCGAACTCTCCGCCCCCTCTTTTGGTTATGGCTATTCAATGCGTCCCACATTGGGCGCCATTTATGATTGCCAACTTAACATAAATTCTAATTTGATTTTGCCACTAAAGTGCCATAAGAACGCAATTTGACCAGCATTGGGCAGAGCTCCCATTCTATTTGATATGCTCGCATGACTGTCTGAGATTCCATTTCCTCGGTGCGCCCTCGTCCCGCTCGCTGTTGGAGCTGCCATTTTACTGGCTGAGGCCTTACGTTTGGGCATAAATTTTTACGATGCTCGGCGACATATTCGCCATTTTCCACTTTCCACTTTTCACAAAAGCCAAATCACAGGCGCCCATTTCAGTACCCACGCCACAGCTCTAGTTTCTCCACTTCCTGGGTTTCTATGTGACCTTGTCTGGGCGAGTGTCTGTTGCCTTTGTGATGGAGTTTGCGAGGCGTCCTTACTATATATAAGTCGTAGATAAGGTATATAAGCAGTGCTGCACATAGTGTAGGGTGTAGAGCTACAAAGATAATTTTGTTGAGATAATACTCTCAGTCAAAATTATTATCTTTAGTTGTCTTAATACATTTTATCTCTACTAAATACTTTAAATTTGAGATCATGCTGTTAACAAGCACTTTAGAGGTGTTAAAATTATGTTAGTTTTAAAATAGTTTTCTTTATATATTATAAAATGTGTATTTCTACATGTTTAAAAAAAGTTAAGATTTTCCCCATTCTAATCTTACAAATATTTATAGATGTTTTAATGTATCTTTCTCAAATTTTTTTCCCCATATACTATCATAAGATATAATATTGAAACGGTTTCTTAGCAATTTTATATCTTTAAAAAATCGCGTTTAAAGTGTATTTAACATTCGTTTTGGTTATTTTGCAAAATCTAATACATTCTCGTTTTAATGCTGTTTTTTTCGCTATGGTTCCTTGTGTGTAGCGGTTGTTGCTGCTGTTTTATATTATTATATGCACTTTTCTTTTACAAAATGGCGGCAAACGTCGCCAGCGTCCTGATCCTTGCGCTTGTTCGCTCCTGGGGCTGGTCGTTGTCGTTATGTTTGCGGTTATTTGGCGCCATGTTTTTGCTTCCTCGCCTCGTTTGAGTTTTACGAGCGGCTTTACTTTTCGCAGCTATTTGGCGCTGGCTTTTTAACGGCCCCAACGCCGTCATCATCATCATCATCATCATCATCATCGTCATCACCATCATCATCATCATCGGCAACAGCAGCCACATCGTTGTTGGCCCCACGTGTGTTGTCCATTTGGTGACGTTGATTTCTGTAGTCTTCGCCTTCAGCTGCGGTAGGCAGAACTCTGATTTACCTCCCAGTTCAGCCGCCCCTCCCCCCGCCCCATCCCGCTGCTCTTCCTTACCAAGTGACATTTCCCATATGGCAAACAGGGCGTCGGCGGCGCGACTGCTGAAATTTTATTTTCAACGCTCGTGTCGTAATTGAAGACGCACTGGGCTAACCCCCTCCCCCCTCCCCCTCCCCTCCCCCCACGATATACTGCTGCCAACTGTCTGTCAAAATATATATAAAAACCGAGCGACACCAAAAACGTTTACCCCGTTGATATTTCCCTTCAGCAAATGGAAAACGCTTTGGGTGGCGTTCGCGTTACTAAGAAAACAACAGCTCAGACTTGAGAAAAGCAGCCAACGAAAAAGAACACAAAACAGAGCAGAGAAGAAGCATCAGCGAGCAGATTTGTGCCCGTCTTCCAGACGTTGATGACATGCTGATGAATTTTCATTGAAAACCGCTCGACAGGATTTGTGATTGCCACATCCGTATTTGTTTTTAATACACTTGCGCAGGGGTATTCTGCTGCTGTTGTGTAATATGTAACGGGGGAGAGAAAGCTGCCACACACTTTAGCGCTCGTCGTTTTGCAGCCTTCGCATATTAGAATGATCAAAATAAAGTTTTTATTTCAGAGAATATTTATGAATCTATAAAAACCACAATCATAAACTGTATGTTTGCAAAAACTATTTTCTGGAAAATCTAACTTTCTATATAAAAATGAAAAAATAGTTAAATTTATTAAATACAATATTTTATTTTAAAAAAATTTGGAGTTTCCAGAAAGAAGAAATTGAAAGTTAATTAATCCATTTTAATCTTTAAACTAAAGAAAACTTTCTTTAAAGTAAAGAATCAGAAGATATAACTATTAAAGTTTTTTTGTATTATGCTACTATATCAATTCTATGTTCACTGAAAGGGTTCAATATGTAAATTTTATTAATTTTTCTGAATCACTTGTCGCAAGGGTATTCAATCATCGTCGTTAGGCACAAATATATCGTTTTTTTTATTTTGTTCATCTTTCTTGTATTTTATTTAGTTGACTTTGGCTATATTTTGGCCTACCGCATAAGCACATATCATATATTTATATATATCTCATGATGCTCTGCACATCTCGAATTTCACTTGTTGTTCCATCCAATTTCGCACACATTTCGCTTGAAATTCGCATGGAAAACTGACAACTTAATTTCAACTCTCGATGCACTGCAGCAGCCACTTGGCCAGGGCCTAAGGGCAGTGCAACCCCCTGTGTGCTCGACCCCTGCGCCCTTTCTAATGCCAATTTAATAGACGGCAACACAAACATGGAAAAAATGAGCAGCCAGCAAAACAAATGTCTTAATTTATTCATAACTTTTTTGCCCAGTTGTATATGTTTATTAGAGTGTGCAGCGTGGCGAGGGGTGAAGGGGCGCGTATAGCGGATTTTCCAGGCTCAAATTGAAAAACATCAGATTCAAAAAAATAGAAAAAAAGAAGCCAACCCCCGCTCGAGAGCGTTGCTGAGTCAGATTCAGATTCAGCTTCAGATTGAGATACAGCTCGGCAATTTCCATGTTTTGATTTATGAATGATAATGCGCTGCGACATCCCATCCAGCAGGCAGCCAGGCATTCAGTCAGTTTTGGGCATATGTCCGCATTGCGTTTAATTTGCATTAATGGGCGTGGTAATGACGGCCGCAGCGGCGGCTCCGGCTCCGGCTCCGGCCTTGGCCCTGGCACGAGTTCAACACAGTTCTTGTTTTTTTCTTTTCGCCAGATTTTCGCATTTTGTGCGTTTAATGAGGCGAAACGCTTTAAAAAGTTTAACACACGCACATTTCGAGGGGGTCGAAGGGGGCGTTGGGCATACAACAACTGTTGCCAAATTTATTTGCATTTCACTCATGTTGGCCATTTGAAATTGGGGCGTGGCATTTGGCAATAAGTCAATAACCAAATAATTGTCATATAAATAACCCTTCATTAATTTTCAACTCCAACATATGCATATGAAAACGGGCTTTACGATAATCTATTATATGTCAGCGAGGGGTTGTGTATGTGTGTGTGTGTGTGCGGAAAGGGTTGGTCTTTGAGGTACTAATAAATTAGTAGGTAACCAGAAACCGTCGGATTATAAATTATATTGCGATTTACGTTTGTCTTTGCCAACTAGTTTTTTCTCTTTGCGAGTTATAATATATCCATTCTTTATAATAAAAACGGTCTTAATTTTATTCTAGTTAAATTAACACTCATTAGAATTATTGTTAATGTTAATAATTGAATAGTATATTAAAACAAATGAAAAATTTTAAAAATAGGTAAATAAGTATATTACAATAAGAATCTGTGAAAATGACTTGATTAATTAGCAACAAAGGATAAAGAGATTGAACACTATATTTAAAATATAAATACTCTACTCTCAACCCATATCTTGCCAGCCTCAAACCTCAAATAGTTTTAATTCCTAAGTATAGCCAGACTTTATCGCTTATGCCCCCAACTCCATTATGTGCGCCGCTTTCTCACCATTTGTCTCCTTATGCGGGCTTATTTATTCGCATACCTTTTGCTTAAATTCATGGCGCTTCTTTTGATAAGCGCTGGGGATTCGTGTCACCTGGGCGCATTATTTATGATGTGTCCAAAAGAGCAGTGCACAAGCATACAAACATGCGATACACAGACACGAAATATGTGTTTACATATATATCTCTTACTCTCTCACTCTCTCTCTCGCACACACAATCCTTTCGCTGCGGCTCCTCTGCTTCCGTCTCTGCTCCGCTGCCTGCGGTTTGCGGTCAACTGCTGCGGCTGCTGTGGCGCCCGTCTCTTTTGCTCCCTCCCCTCCCTCCCCTCCGCCCCTACCTCCCTCTGTTGTCTGCTCAATTTACGTCATCTGAATCATTACGCGCGTTAACAGAATTAACAAAAACGAAAAGAATAAAAATTTGCTTCGCACATGTAAAAATTTCATTTGCATTCATCAATCGAGACACAGGGGGAAAAAGCCCCGAAATTAATTACACTGTTGTTGTGGTTTATCTTTAACTCTTGCTCTCTTCTACCTCGTCTCCCGAGTCTCATCTCTGTCGCTTATCAGTTGCGGCTCAAGGCTGTTTTTTTGTTGTTTTGTTTTGGTTCAGGTTTTTGCTTTTCCATTTCCTGTTTTCTCTGTCAGTCCTCTTTTGTTACGCTTCTCACTTTGATTTGTGCAACGTTTCTGTCTTTATTTTCGAAAATCGCTCAATCTGGCAACTCTGCAGTTGACAGCTGCCGCCTAGGTTCGAACCCGTGACCAATTTTTTATAATTTTGACAAAAAAACTATTAAAAAAATTTTAAATTTTAAATTTTTCGAAGGATTTTCTAAGGGCGTGTTGAATCGTTCAATAGTTTGATCATTTCGTTTTTATATTTAATAAAATGGCAAAATTGCATTTGCCAAATTCGTTTGTGGTCAATTTGATTGCAATTGTTGCTCGCCCCCCGTCCCCGCCCCTGGTACTGGCCAACCCCGCTGCGCATTTATATAAGTAATACTCGCATAATACTCGTAATTGATGGCCTGTCAGAGCTTCAACAGCGGCAGCAGCAGAGCAGCAGGACAAAGGGATAACTATAAGTAAGTGGGTTATTAGCGCCGCAGGATGCCCAAGGATCGACCGCCTGCGGCTCAATGCAGGACACAGGCATCTTGCTGTGAATTAGGGAGACGCACGTACTTGCTGCATGTTGCCGTTGTTGTAAGTGGCAGGCGGCAATTGTTGTTGTTGTTCTTGCTGTAGTGGGCGTTCCATATTAGTAATGCAAACACACACAGAATAAGTCAGCAAAGCAGGCCAGGCGCTCAACTGTTAGACCTATTAGATACCCTATTGAGCGTTATGAATTGAGATTTTTTTAAACGAATTCGGTTCAATCCCCAATATTTTAAACAAGTTGTTTTTTTTAAAGGTGCATTAAACAAAAAATTCTTACACATTATTAAGTTAGATTTAACAAATTATTTTAGCTATTATCTATTATTACTAGTTATTATCAATTTTGGGCGCGGTTTTCATTGGTAAATTTTGCCCTTAGATTCTAGAACTCAACCCAATATTATTTCCCTATTTTAAATCAGTACTATAAAATTAAACCTAGTCCTTAATAAATTTTATGTAATAAATGTTTGCATTTTTTTTCAAATATAAAAATTGCTAAAATCCCCTTTTAAACAAAAATATTTCTGAAAAAAAGAAGCGTTAATATCGAATTAATCTAGAAAATTGTACTTACTGATATTTCTAATGTTCTTTTTTCTACTGCTGACACTTGTTACGTACGTGGACTCCTGTTCTGTATACCCACTACATGGCCTAGCTTGCAGGGAATCAATACATTCACAAATCCGGTCGCAATTGCAGTGCGAATTGGAGTTTCAAGCACTTGCCCCTTTTTGAGTTGAGGACACTTTCTGGGCCAATTGTAATCCATAAGAAGGCAGTTATTACCGTTGTTCTTGTTGTTGTTCGAATAGTTGTTGCTGCTCCTGTTGCCACTCCATTAGCCCGAATTGAGATCCTTGCGGAGCTCTCTTTCGCACGCTGAGCCTTATGACATGACGAATTGTCTAAGCCGCATTGTGACTTCGTCGGGGATCTGCTTATTGTGTATATATATGTGGAATATGGGAACGCGCTCGTTCTGACCACATATGTGACAGCTTTAGCCTCGGCTTTTTTAACGGATTTGTCAAATACGTGACGCTACTGTTGGAGGCAAACATTTCGTCGTATCTCTCCAAAGTCTCTTTCTACACGCACTAATGAGCCCGATAATTATGATGATAAAATTATGATGATGTTGTCGCGCCTCGTAATGATAACGACGCCTCATTGTTGGCTGTTTCGGTTCTGTTTGCCCGCTCTGATAATGTTTATACTCATTGTTGCCGTTACTTAACTGCACATGCTAACATTTTTGTTGTTGTTCGGTGTTGTCTGCGTCAACCAAACGCCCATTAAAAGTGGGTCGAAAGCGGGCAGGAGAAGTTGTTAGCTCATCCAGCTAGCTATGCGACTACCTTTTACCCTGTTGACTTCTGATTGGCATATCGGTTGGATTCTATATTTCTATATAATATTATGATGTACTTTACTTAGCATGGCTGAAAATCCAACAAAGAATTTGTCGATAGCTTCATTCATTTTTTTTAAGGTTTAGCATTTGTATTAATTTATTATATTATTTAATAATTATCGTCTGATTGTTTGGGCTTGTCTGTTTTTCGAACAAGCTGATTCGGTTAAAAATTCTGTTCATATTAATAAAATTCGGAAAGTGCCGGTTCGCGTAGTTACAGCTTTTCTTTCCAGTATTTTGCCACTTTGCTCTCTGGGTGTAAATTTCTAATCACAAATTTGATGTGTGCAATATCATATCCAGCAATATATCGTTAATGGTAAAACATATTGTGATAACTTTTTTTGTTTTTCGTATGCGTTTGAGTCCTTTCTAAAATGCTAATGCTTATCCATTTTTATATTTGTATATAAATTATTTGATATTCTTAAATATACGTGAGTTTATGCCATGAAATGGACAATATCTTTATTCCAGACTAATAACATTTTTTCTTTTGGCCTGCGCCTTTTATTTACGATTTCTATAAAAATATATCCTAATGCATTCTTAACATTCATGAACAACTCGATTTTATGATAAGATATTTGCAAGCGGATAATATATAATTTAAGCATAATGCAATTTTAATTCTTTAATAATTAAGCTATATAATATATTAGCTATCATGAAATACGTATGCTAAAAGTATATTGTTATCATATCACCTGCTGCGTATGCTGTTCTATAAAATACATAAACCTTTTATACGTCTGCGTGGTATATGATCTACCTTTCCGCTCCAACCAATGTCCTCCAGCGCTGGCGCTGCTCCCATTTCGTTCCTGGGCCAGTGGTAACTTAATGGCCCTAAAGGGCAGCCAAAAAATGCCAGGCGACTGCAGTAACAAAAAGCATTTGACACGTCTAACGTATAAACATGGCTAAAAGTTTGGCCAACAGTAGGAAGGAAGTTGCCATTTGTTTCCGTCACCAGGTGTGCAGCAGACAGCAGCATCATTATTGTCCACAGCTTCATTATCATCAGCACTCCATAATGATCATCAGCTGCCTTTCACTTTCAATTAGATATTTCTGCTTATTCAAATCGCATTTGCCCAGACTTGTTTCTCTTTGGCCAGCTCTCGAACTCTCAACCCCAAAAACCTCGACTCAAGTTGCATTGTTTTGACATGACACCCAAGCGGAACGCGACAGCTACAGATTTCCTCGCCTCTCGCTCGCATTTTCCGGACAGGGCGGGAGGCGGGGCTGCCGTCAATGCGCCGGCGCGAACGTTTCGAGCAACCCCTCGCGCCGATTGTCAACTGCCGCGGCGGCTGCTCTTAATCAAGTGCTGACAACCAGCACAACAATTTCACAATTGCATTTTAATAAACTCAGCCTTCGGGCTGCCTGCCAGCGCGCTTGGTTTAGTTTTCATTTAACACCTTTTTTTTTCTCTTTTTGCTTTTGTTACAATTTTGTCGCATGTTGTTTTAGGCGCACCGCAGGCTCAGCTACTCTCGTGTCCTGAAAATGAATCTGCAACTGTATCTAAATATATTTCCATTCCATTTCTATTTCTGCTACTGTTACTGCTTCGGTTTTTGGGTCCGGTTTCTCCCTGTGCCGTTTACAGCTGCCACTTTGGTCCCGAGCCATTGTTGACTTTGCTGAGTGACTGAGTTTTAATGATTTTTCAGTTTTTTGAAGGGTTCTCGAGCAGGGCAATGAATGAATTTCATCGAATCAATCGAATGGTGGTTTTGACTTAACTAATTTAAATTTTATGCGTATACAATAACATCGAGTATCCGAGATTATAGTACTTTAATCGGAACATCATATTATATGGTGTGAATTACAAAAGTAGGGAAAATGTGGAAAACTGTAACTGCTATAATATGCCTGACGTAGTTGATTTTTTTTATTTATTTGAAATATTCCAAAAAATTGCGGTATATTCCCCAGAATGAATTTGTATCGTATAATTTTCTAATGTAAAAGTTTTTTTTTAATTTGTCACTGTGCTCCAAATATATATCTGTAAAATGTTATCAATATCGAACCAGATGCCAGATCACTCACTAAATTTATAAATTTTAAAATTTCTAAATATTTCTATCAAACTTGGCAATTGTGAGCCCGTTTACCCACTAAACATACTATAAGCAAATATTACTAGTAAAAGAACACTTTTTGGAACAATCGGAGTAAAATTGGCTTTTATGCAGTTAACTATTGATATATATTGCACGTCCTCTATATGTCTGAAAGGATATTTAGTCTTCACTTTTAACAAATATATTAGTCTTAAATATTTTATAAATCACTTTATTTACATTGCACCCCGCAATCCAATTTACAAATGTTTCCTTCAGAAATGAATATAACTACAATATAGTTTACAATTATTTTAACATAGAAATTAAATGAATTTATTTTTTGTTAAGTACAATTGGAAATCTTTGCATAATATGAGCCTTTGCTTGTGTCCACCCCCTTCCTAGCCTTGGTTAATATGCGGTCAGCCATTTTGTTTAGAATGTGGCATATGTTGCAAGGGATTCTATGCTCGGCACTTGTTAAGCGGCCCCGGGGCCAAGTCCGAACTCGAGGCTCGAGCAACTCGTTTGGCAGAGATTTAAGCCTTTGACCCCACACCCGGCAACATGCACCACGGCCCGCTAGTAATCAACTCGAAATGACATTTTAGTTGGCGACTCCTTGTACATGTCGGATGTGTCCTTTGGCTGCCTGTGGCAAGGTGTTTCGTTTCACATATCAACAACTTGTTTTCTGCCAGCCGCTGTTCAAACTGGGCACATTAACATGTCCTCTCATGCCCATGTCCTGTGCCGCTGCCGCTGCCTGTTGTCATTGTCAACGCAAATCTGTTTTGATTTTAATCCTGCTTATGCGCTGTGAAGCCGACTCAAACAATGCTGAATGCCATTGGTCCTTCAGGCAGCGGCATATCCTGCGCCTGCTGCCTTTGCCATTGTTGTGCACTGATCCGTGCTGCTTGTTGTTGAACACAAATCCGCTGATGTCCTGGTTGCTGCTGCTGCTGCTGTTGCAGCTTCTGCTTCTGCTTCTGCTTCTGCTGATGCTGATTATGCGCCTTAAGTGCCGAAATCAATGCACACAAATGGCCAAATTACATGGTCAGCGGCGGGGGTGGAAAATGGGGTGGGAGGGGGTTAAAGAATGTTGCAAGTGTCGCTTGTTTATTAATCAATTGAGTTTTCTCTGTGTGAAGCCTTGCACGTGAGCAAATCCTATGAAAATAAAAATATAAAAAAGAAGTGGGAGAAGAAAAATAAAATAGAGAGAAGCTGGAAGAACTTAGTTAAGTAGCGTGTGCATTTGACACTTGTTAAAATATTTGCGCCTGTCTGAAACACACACACTCACACACACACACTCACACACTGGCAGCACTTGAGCCGCTGCTGTTTAGTCCTGGCAGTCCTGGCGCTCCTGGCGGGGTTGCCCAACGCCCGTCGCCTGCCGCGTATTTAGCGAACGTGTTTTCACAACTAACAAGGATGTTAATTTTGTTGCTGCTGTTGCTGCTGCTGCTGTTGTTGCACGTCGTCCTTTTGCGGCACTATTTTTATTTTATTTCGAGCTTTGCACCAAATGCCTTTTCACACCCAGCCAAAAATGCTCATGTCCAGCGCCGAGGGTCTCGTATTTTATTATATACACTATCCACTGAGCGGGTACACTGAAATTGAAACTAACAATAGCAAATTTTTTTGCTGAAAAATTCAAAATATTAAATATATTTTGAAAATATCTTTATTTTATACCTTTTAATGTGTTTATATCGATTTCAAAATCTAAAGAACAGCTTAATTTATTAAGTTTAAATTTATTATTTAGTTAAATATTTTTTTTGCGAAATATTTTATAATTAATAAAATGCATTAAAGTGTATTATTTAAAAAGTTAATTTTTTGTAAAGCTCACATTCAATTCCAATTGATTAAAAAAAGGCGAAAATATTTGGAAATTTAATTCGGGGCACTGTTAGTGTATTGCTCGATTCGTTCTAACGATTATAATAATTCAGACTCGTATTTTATTTTTATTTTGACGCCATCGTTGATGTCGTCGCTGCTGCTGTTTCTGCTTCTGTTGCTGTTTATTTTACGGGCAGTGACGATTATGTGGCCGCCCGGAATGGCAGCGGGAGCGGGCGAAGGGGATACGAGCGCGGCGGGGCGGGGTAAAGGAAACCTCAGGCACATCCGATACTCGTCGGCGCTGGCCATTTTTGTGTTTGGATTGATGCGCCCCGGCGAGGCGAACTAAATACTTTGCACAAGCGATGTCCTCGCCGCACACAGCGGCAGGACACATGACAAACGATGACAGCCGAAAATGGGGGGGACAAGGGGCAGGCTATGGGGGTTGGGTGCGGCAAGTGCGACCTCTGCTGTTGACTGGGTAAAAGCATCCTTCATGCAGCTTTGTGCTTGTTGGTTTAAGAAAATTATTAAGGATATTTTTGTGGTGCTGATGAGTTTGCCGAGTACTTTTTCGGCCAGGACATTGACCAAGCAACCAACCAAGCCCAAGCAAACATCATGTGTGGATGACGCGCTCTCCATGTGTGTGGCTGTGTGTGTGTGTGCGTGTGTGTGTGTGTTAAGTGTGCTGCCAGCATAGCGTGCACAAATAGCAAAACAGGAAGCTCAAGTATGTTTACAGTTGACAACGCCAGAGGAGTTCTCCAACAGCCCCACAAACCCTCAAACCCAAACCCAATCGCAGTCGCATTTTCATTCACTACATTCAGAGAAAAACCTTGTTGTTAATTCTCGTATTTTGCGGATATAATTGTGATTGTATTGTTTTTGTATTTTTAAGTACTTTCTGTGCTTGTATATTCGCGAGCCATATTTAAGCTCCAAACTAGTCTTTAAAGTTAATAATATAAGATACAATTATATTGATAAAATAAGGTTTGATTTCAGTTCAAAATACATGCTGGGAAAATGAGTAAAATGTTTTCAATTTTGTTTTCACGTATTTGCATTTGAGTTGTGTATTTTAAAATTAAGAATTTTTTTGTATGTTAACATTTGTTGATCTCTACGACATGCAGAGAAAATCTTCTTTAAAGTTTAGAGGAAAAAAAGATACAATAATTTTTTATTTTTACATTTAATAAAAATAAAATATTTTCAATATAGGTATTTCTATTTGAATTTTGTGTCTAGGAAATTTGGAAGTTAAAAACGTTTTTAGGTTTACATAAATTGATCTTGGTTAGATTTTGAAAATTTGTTTTGGTTGATTTAATTACTTAAATCATGATATATTTTGCTGAGTGTAGAAGAGTCGCATCCAGGGCACGTAGCGGGCGCCTTTGTTTGCCAGCCAAGTGGGTGCCGTGTGTGAGTTTGAGTAATGGACGCTTTTATTTGAGCGCCACACACACACACATGTACTGAGATACACACTTACATGTTGCCCCCCAAAACGCAAGCCCAACCCCTTATGCAGTCAAGGCTCTGTGTGTCAAAAGGGGTCAAATGATCCCTTTTTCTGGCCACATTTAAGTTGTTGTCGGCCATATTTGTTTGCTTTGGCCAGCATTTGGCTGCATTATTATTTCGTTTTATCCGCACATTGTCCCGCCGTATCAATCACTCATATTATATATAAAGTCTATATATATATTTGTATAGTGTAGGCAGCATCAGTTGCTATTTGTTTTGGGTTTAGTCGATTGCTTGATGAATTCGCCACTTAAATAGTAAAAATTTGTATGCCATTCATTTAGATTGTACACAAATTGACGACTAGACAACGGAACCACTGGACGGGTCAACGAATGACGAGTGGCCACTGGAGAGGTGACGAGTGGCATGTCGAGTGCAAATCAGCGATTGCTCTTTACACAATCGTCTCGGCCTGGTTTGTTGTCTTGTAATTGATGATGATTTGTGTTTGGGCTCCATCAATTATTATGATAAATCACGATGAGGCTTGTTGTTTGCGGGGTGTTTGATATTTTTAGTGCTTGTAATCAAACGTGCTCTAATTGAATGCACACGAGTGCGAAATATTTGCACAACAGCAGCAGCAAAAAAATATCGGAGATTTCGCATTTCTCGATTCCGCTCGCAGCGATTTTAGCTGAGCTGCTCAATGCATGCCATGTCACAGCCAGCTGTACAGATGTCCTGGCCCCAGGCTTAGTCCTTATTTGCTTACAAACATTTAGCAACAATTTTATGCGACGGCCTCCTGCTAATCGTTTTTGCATTTCGTAGCTCGCTTAATGCCGAACGCGTGTCCCTGATTACCATATGAAGGATATTAGCTAGGCTGCAATTGAATAAAATTCTCACAAAGTACTCACAAAATGAACATGAAAACCAAGTCTGTGTGTGTGTGTGTGTATTTGTATGTGGGCCACATAATATCTAAAAGGAGGTGGCATAAATTCATCACGACTTTTGTGGCAACTGTGTGAATGAATAAGCAGAAGAAATTATTCTACTACTGTCATTGCCAAGGAACTTTTTAATTAGCCATTGTGCAATAGCTTTTGTTAAATCTAATTATTAAGTAGATTTATTATAATGATGTACTTTTATTCCTTGTGGATCGGTTTAAAATAGGGTTATTACATTAACATAATTAATGCTCAGCTACATTCTGTAATCCTGTTCAGTTTTATTTTAGATCGAAGCAACAGGTAAATAGAGATTTTGTTGGTTTTAGTTACCTTTGATGACAGTTTCCTCTAACCAAGAGATTTTTCAAAAATTATATTCCACTTATATTCCGTACGTGGGAGTGGATTTTAAAAAATCTTTTAAAAAAAACTACAAATTCGAATTGTATTTATTAAGTTCCATTTTCGGCCCATTTTCGACTCCAAGTGGAATATTGAAAGGAAAATTCTCGGTAGATTGTTTTTATTTCTTATTTGGCTTAAGACAGTATGAAAGATATTAAATACAGCATTTCTCGCTCTCTCTCTGTCTCTCTATATTGTTAATACAAAATTATACAAAATATATACACAAAATTCGCATAAGAAGATAATTGACTTTATTACATAAAGTACGCTTTCGTTTTCCAAGTATTTTCCCTTTAATAATATTGCTCTCTTGCTCACTCGCCATTGGTTTTCTCGCCCTCCTTTACAGCTATGCGGTGATCACTGGACTAATTGGAATGCTGTCCTGTCGCTGCATGAAGGTGCGCGAGTCCATTGAGCAGAACCAGAGCGTCATGTTGAGCCTGCTGACCACGTTGGGCTTCCTGACGCGTTTCATTGATGTTTGTCCGCCCGGTGAGTAATTGTAGAACCACCAAAAAAAATAAGAAAATAGAGAAGAAAATTGAAAAGTCGCACCTTGGCCAATGCAAACAGGACACACTAATTGACTTGATTTGCTTCCTCGCTTTTTGCAGGTCCTGGCGATCCTACACGTTTGCTGGGCGCTGCCAAGTCTACAGAGCTCTTCGGCACCGTCGCAATGCTGGCTGGCTGTGTGGTGCCCCTAGGTAGGTTTATAACGGATTTTCGAATCTTAAAAACTAAAAACAGAAACAAAAAAAAACAGTAGCCGGACATCTGTCGATGCGGGCTCCGGGGGAGACAGGGTGCTAATTGCATTTGTGTGCGAGCGCTCTACGTGAGTTTGGGACGCTGGCGGAAATTAATTTTGATTTGTGTAAGATTGTAAAGTTCTTGTTGCGTTCTTTATGGTATATATCCATCAATATCCGTTTACCGTCGACTGCAGCCGCTGCTTCTTCTTCTGCTCATTCGTGCTCTTCTTCTTGTCTTGCAGGTGAATGCATTCCGCCGCGCACGACCGCCTTGGCGGCATCGACTTTTAATCTTTACGTGTCGCTGGCATCGGTGGATGTGAACACTTTTCAGGTGAGTTGTCAGCCCTTGCCCTCCTTTTCTCTGTCTCACTTCTGGCCCGCCCCCGCCTTCCCTCTCGCTCTGGCTCGTTCTATCCGTAAGTGCACAAATGCCGCTTAAACAAATCACAAAGTCAGCCGTTGAAAATTTCATTATGTCGAGTCTTGCTTTTTACACCCTTCTAGAGGGTATTATCGGTTTCTGAGCAAGTGTGTTACGCGTTGACGAAAGGCATTTTTAAGTGCCTCGAAGCATATATTTTAAGTTGATAATTTTCTTACATTTCGAAAAATTCTTGTTTTTAAGTTGTAAATAAATTAATGAAATTTGTTATATATTAGTTTTTATATTTTATATCGGATAATATAGCTGCCATAGAAAATAAGTTTTAACATAAAGGAACATTAATTTGTTTTCGATATTAAATTCTTGGTATTTACGAGCTAAATTTTAATTGTCATAAAAAACCAACTTGTTGCTTTATTATATAGGTCTTATAACTATATTTTGTGGCTCTTATATAAGCTACCATATATGGAAATTAACTAAGAATTTTCTAAATTCGCAATTTATTTTGTATATTAAACTAATATATAAAATAGCTTTCATTGAAATTCACAATATTGGTTAAACTTCCAAAGAAATAGTTCTTATGTACCTCATTTTTCTCGGTAAAATTTGACCATATCTATAAAATAGCTCTCTAAAATCGGAAATACATTTTACATTGCTTATTAGTATTTTTTAAATATAAATAATATCAAAATTATATATTGTACACATGTAACAGATATAACTGCAAGAGCATTAAACTTTCGGCCACTCGAAAAGAAGTTTTTTCCAATTTTTTTTGTCTTAAAATATTTGTTGCTTTTCTTTGCTTTGCACTTGAGAAGTTTGTCGCACGTGAAATCGCCTGAGAAAATTGAGCAAAAGCCCAACAACAACAACGGCAAAACATGTGGCTAAAAGTTAGAAATCAGTTTAGGCCAAAATGAAAAAAGCGAAAACGTTGTCGCCGTTTTGCGGATTACGCGCAGTTTGCTGGCATTGGGTGGCGTTGAAATTTGCATATTGGCAAAATGTCATGCCTGCCTGTCAGGTGACATCAGTTGTCAGCGGCTGGGTGGTGCGGCGGTGCGGTGGTGCGGGTTGCCGGGTTGGTGGAGTACACGACATTTGCACAACAGCAGCGCCAAATGACAAACAACATCAGCGCCATTGAACCGCAATGGCGGCTCCGCTGACATTTGGTTAACTTGGGTGGTGCAGCCGGTGGGTGTGCGGGCGGACGGGCGGGTGGGCGCGGCTGGGGCGGTGCTGCGCAAATATTTTGACACTTTACTTTGGGGCATGTCGCAAGAACACGCGCTGCGACTCGGCGCATTTGAGCATTTGCTGATGAAACGGCATTCGAAAGCAGCGCATGATTGGCTGATTGGCTGATTGACTGATTGACTGGCTGACTGACTGACTGACTGACTGACAAGAGTGTCTATTGCCTTGTCTACATTTCATTTCCTGCTGCGTCGTGCCAATATTTGCGGCCCAGCTTCAAGTATTTCTTCCTGACCCCCAACCGTTTCCCCCTCTGCCCCGCCCACCCGCTTTCCCTGCAACGCACTTGACAAACTAATTTGTTGGGCAAACAGCGAGTTGAAATGCAGGCAAGCGGCATTTGGCTTGGATTAGGCCAAGTTGGGCAAAAACTTGCCAGCCGTTTATTTGTTTTAAATTACCACAAAAATAGATAAAGGCCTTTCCTTTCCCCTTTGGGCCTCTCATCTTTTTCCGCTGTGTTGTTGTTGCTGCTGCTGTTTGTTTGCGCTGCCTAAAAAATATGTATAACTGTTGGCTGGCAAATAATTTGATTTGGTTTTAATCAGCGAGAGACAGCAACACACACACACACACACACACATCTACACTCGAACACACGCACAACCACAGAGCAGCTCAATTTTCAAGTGCTGCTTCTGCTCTGCCTGGCAAATATTGACTTTGTAAAATGAAATTTTCAAGTTTAACCCAAGCACAAGGCAGACACGCACACACACACACACACCACAACCTACACACACACAACAGCTACTGCCTGCCTGATTGTTTTTTGAAGGATGCCGCATCGCATCGCGCGCATCGTTTGCTCTCTGAGCCATGCACAAATCCTCGCTCATATCCTGCCTACTACATCCTGCTGCCCCCTCCTCCTCCCCCTTGCCCCTGCTCCCTGCCAGCCAGCCAACCAGCCAGCCACGTCAATTGTTTGGCTAAATATTTGCACAATGCTCGTACAAGTTGCCAGTTTCAGTTTTGGTTTGTTTTTTGTTCTCTTTCTATTTTTGTTGGGCTTTGGACTTTTGCGTTCGTATTGCCCACTGTGCACGGCGAGGGTAGTTTGAGCTGTGCGTGCAACAGCACAAAGGCGGCTGCTTAATTACTTCATGCACCATTTTCAAGTACGCGTGATTAGCATAAATTGTAAAGCTACTTTCATAATCAAATGCTCAGCTTAAGTCGGGGGTAACTATAGCGGCTTATTCTCGTTTAATTTGTATTCTATATACAGCAGATATATGCATATCATTGTCCTTATAAATATAGAATGAACCTTTCAATTAAATTGTTTTCTATTTATCTAAAATATCCTTTACGAGTAATTTGTCAAGAAATTTTATTTTGAGATCCATTTATTTGACTTTTACTATTTAAAATTAAAAATAAATAAGTTTTCTATAGTTTTTTTTCTTCTTTAATATTATCTATAAATATAAATATATACTTTCGATTAATCACAGTTTATCAATGCTCAGATGTGAAAAAATAATTCTTTGGCAGTTTTAAGATTTCTAATATTATCTACAATTTCATCGATTGTTATATTTTTGGTTTTCCAGTGTTTATAAACTTCTTAATAATAATGCAAAACTTGATCTCAAACTTGCACCTATACAAAAGAGCGTTTGCTAAACAATCAAAATAATCAAAAATTTAATATTTAATTTGCATATATTTTTTAAACAAATTTGTAATCGATAATAGCGTATATTAAAAAAATGGCGATAGTTGTTTACAGCAGAGCTGCAAAGCATTTGTCGGATTCCTTACTATACCAATATACCTATCGTTAGTAATGGCTTAACCAATTTATAGCTGATAACAATTTGTGTTCTAATTTATGTACAAAATAATCGAAGTGCAGGGTATCTGCGTGTCCGTTAGTCCACAAAATTAAATTTTTTTTGTATTTGTTTTCCCTCGGCCATCGCAGTTGGCCGCACGGCTGCCAAAGCAAACAAATTAGAAGCGAGAGCTCATTGCCCGTTGTCCGCTGTCCGCTGTCCGTTGGTTCGTCCTGCTCCGTTCCGCTATGCAAATAAATGTACACCACACACACACACACACACACGCACGCACGCACACACGCACAACAAACAATTGGGCACTTCACTTGCTGCTCTAAACAAGTGCCACTCTTTGATATTTGCTTTGACTTAATTAAAACATTTGCACAGTGATTCCACAGTTTTTATTTGGCTGTTGCATTTTGTGTGTTGCCAATTAAATGACACCCTGCGTCTTCTTCTTCTTCTTCGTCATCTTGGCAGGAGGTGCTGTCGGTGGAGGGTCCCCTGTCGCTGAAACTGCTCGACGTGATGACCATAATACTCAACTACAGCGTAAATCAGTCGGTCGACACCAAGAGCGGAGAGAGCTCCACAATGCTGATCGATTTGATAGCATCGCTGGCGTTCTTCAGCGTGAACAATCGCCGGCACCAGGAGCTGCTCATATCGGAACAGTTTGCGGTGATCTTTAAGAGCCTGGCCAAGCTGTCGACACAGTTCAATCCGGTCATCTATCCATTTTTGGTGACCATGTGCTACAACAACGCCCCGGCCAGGCAGCTCATATCACGCGACTTTGATCTGGGGGTGAGTACATTAATTCTTTGTCTTCTTTCTTTCATTCGGCTGTAGCTAATCCTTGTTAACTCCGTAAACCTCTTAACGATCGTTGCAGTTCCTGGACGAGTATAGCAAATCGGATGCAGCCAAGCGAAATCGTTTGATACAAATGATGCACAACAAGAACAACAGCAGCAGCACCAGCAGCAACAACGGCAACAACAATAAGAACGGCAACCAGCAAAGCAAAGCCTGATTGTAGTTGGTTTTTCTCTCACCCTCTCGCGTGTGTCTGCCACAAAGTGATATTATTTTCAAAGAAAATCAAAAAAAGATGTAAGAAAACTCGAAACATTCGCAAGTGAAAAATGCTTTAGCGTAAAAGGCAAATGGATTTAAAAATATTTTTACAATAATTTCTATATATATGCATATGTATATATATATACGTATTGTATGCTAGTATAACACTCATATATAATTCATTAACTCATAACTCACACATTCTCAACAACTCGCATAGTTTAATTACACTACGCATCGTAATTTATGTTAGTTATTTGAAAAGTATTAACACATTCTCATCTCAATTTACTGTTTGTTCTGCTCAGTTTTTGCATTCATTTGTGATTAACTTTACTTTCGCCCCCCCTCCGAATATTTAATTACTTTTTACCTCCTACTAATTTATGGAAGGCAAGCTAATGTACTTTTTTAATAGAGACTTCAATATTTTTGTTTGACCAACAACAATTTATTATGAATATAATAAAGAAATATGTGACAAAAACTTAACAGATGATTTTTGCATTCATTGAATTGGGTGTATATATCTTTTTCAGGTATATCGGATGCATTTTATATTTTGGAACATATTTGAATATAAATATTCATTAAATATAAATAATGTTTAGTACAGAAATAAATATTTATAAAAAGTGTTGCTTACTCTTCGTAATGATATAAATGATTGGGAACTGGATAATTGGCAGCTTTTGAGAAAGTTGGATCGTAAGCAATATGGAATATTTTGTCTGCCAACCTGCAGGACACAGTATTTTACGTTTGAAGTGTTGCAAACAATGGGCAGGCACTGTTTGCAATTTCTTTTGGGGCACACAAATTAAAAACGACAATAATAATGTGCCTAGCAATTTGTGGGCGTGTCCTGGGGTAGATGCCGGGCAAAACAAAACAAAAAAAAACACCGAGAAGCGAAACTCATCAGACTACACTGTCGTCGTGGAGCGCCTTTTGTCTTGGCCCCTGCTCTATGCGAGGGGAGGGGTGGGGGCGGTGGGCGTGTGCGTTGAGCTGTCCATTGTCTCATTGTCCACATCGTTGCACCTTGCCTGAATTGTGTCACACGATGAGCAGCAGGAGGACGGCGACAGCGACAACGACGACATCTAATTTCTTTGGACATTGTACGTGTGGGTTTTTTAATGCTGCCATATGCACAACCCCTGCCGAGGGGTTGACGAATTGTTAAAAAAAAGAAGGCAGAGAAAAAAAACAGCAGCCGAGCACAAAAATACAGAAATTGAAAGGCGACGCACAGTAATAATAATAATAAAGGACCTCAAGAAACTCTCCGGCGACAGATTGAAGTCACTCAACTTGAAATGAAATGCGACAGCGTTGAACAGTTGCACAATCAAACATCGCAATATGCGAGTGCAGAGGCACCAATTGATGGGGTTGGCTCCATTAGCTATGCGATACGGTTTGTGTGTAAGCTGTAAGGATTTTGTTGATTTTTATCTCATGTGAATTTGTGAGCAAAAAGTCAGAGGGTCTTAAGTTACCGAAATTGTAATTATACTTATTGTTCCATTAGCTCTTCTTTCATTTTACATATTTTTTACCTTCCTCTTTTATTAATTAATTTTCCAAACTTTTGGGTCTCGGTCCTTGTTGAGAATTTAGGCTAACAAAACTTATTTAGGGTTTCTTTGAATAGATATTGAAAATTGCATGTAAGCATTTATAACACAAATTAAGTTTAAAATGTAAATTATTTCTTTTGTTTATTTCTTAACAGAATTTTCTATAAAAATCTGCTTTCTATGAAAAATTAAGTTAAAATGTGGCATCAAATCTAAAGATAATTAACAAAAAATAGAAAAATACATATACATATGTAAATTTACTATCTACATGCTTTGACTGCTATATATTCCTTTGATGAATGAATTTCAAAAAGTGCTTTGTTAGGGTATAGGCACCGTCGTTGCACTTCCGAAATTGATGTTTGTATTTCAAGCCTCTTTTGTTGATACATTATTTTTAATTTGTAGCGCAAAATCAATGAACAAATTGGTGTTAGCAGAAGCCAAGTGCTTGACTGGTAAGCAAGGGGTACGAAGGTGTATATATATACATATATATTGAGCAATGTGGATGGGGGTGGAGGCTATACGTACAGGAGAAATGACAAAACAACCCTTTCGAGCAGATCCATAAAACCATAATTGCTATGTAGATGTGGTCGCTGCTGGGCTCGGGGACACTAATTGCCGAGCACAACACAACAACAACAACAACAACAACAACTACAAATATTGGAGAGAAAAAGTGAGTGACTAAGCAGGCGACAGTTCAGCGACAAAGTCAATATATCACAAAATACCAATTTGGGCCGCGTTGGCTCCTCAATCAAAATTATGACAATACAACAATAGAGGACAGCAGCAACAACAACAACTGCAGCAACAACCCCCTTGGGGAGCTGCGTTTTGTGTAGATTAGTTAAGCGTAGGCGAATGCCAATTATAATGAAAAAGTGCCAGCAACATTGCGTGCAATGAGCGCATAAGGCGTCAGCTTTATGGGAATATTTGAGGACTGGGATAAGGGTTTGGTCAGTACCAGCTTAAAGCCACAAAGTTAATTGCAGCTTAAAGAGGCGCCCGAACAAACTGATTTCAAGGTGTGTCCCGCAAGAACAGTTAGACAAACAAATTTCGCGCCTTTTCCGCAGTTCAACAGAAACGTGAAGGAAAAAAAATGAAAGAAAAATGTTGACCAAAGCAAAGTAAACCAACATTGAGTAAGAAATTAATGAAGAGGCTATTTTGTTGTTGAAAAGAGCCGAATGCTGACATACACTATACAGCTGATAAGCGCAAATAATAATAACATAGTTTAAATTGATCATGATTTGATACAAAACCTATTAAATACAAATGTAAATTGCTAATTAAAAAATATATAACAAATTAAGGTGCACAGATGCACAGATAAAAAAACGCCTAGCTTTTTGGTACTTTATTATATTTGTGTTTGGCTATTTTTTTCAATTTTCAAAAATTAAAATATATAATTTTAACTGAATATCAAAGTTTTCAAATCTGAGTTCGTTTAAAAATGTGTAATATCTTTTATGGAATTTCTATAAATGCTATCTGTAGAATTTAATATCAATTTAAATATTAAAGATACAGATATTATATCAATTTAAATATTAAAGATGCAGATATTAAAGATGTCCGTTAAAGTGGAATAACAAACTGAAAAATATTTGGGTTAAGATTCAATTAAATATATCTAATGTATGCTGATATATCTTATGTATATATATCTTTAGTCTATAAAAGTAAAGCGTGGAATACTTTAAGGTAACTACGTATGCTGAAGTCAAAGGTAATGTGCCCGTCGGCAGGACATTAAAAAGGGAAAGTTGACGGTTCATTTGGCCGTTTTTTACAGTTTTGTTTGCTGTGCTGCGCTTGGCCCAAGCTGGATGGGCAAGTCCCGTTCTGAATATTGTCCTGTGGCAGGACAACGCGCGCGCGTGTGTGTGTGTGTGTAGGACTTCCGGCCAGGATACGCTTCTAATTTGTTTACAAGCGACGGCCGTTGACGTGCTCGGCGCACATTATGCGCGATGCAGGGCCTGCGATAAGCAGCTGGACACAAGTCCTTGGGGGTGGCTCCGATCACGACCACGATTCCAACTCCAACTGGCCAGCAAGTGACTTTGTGACGTTGTAAAACGCGGCCAGCGGGCAGTTTTTGATTGCGTGTGGGTTAGCGCTGATGACCTTACGATGACACCCAGCTGATTATAAAGAAATGGTCGTATCCTCGGTTTGCGTGTAAGCCTCAAATTCAGCGGAAATGTTTGCAACAAACGTGAAATTATGTAACCAACACACGGCGCTGGCAGGAGCTGCGACAGCAACATGCAACTGGAGCTGGAACTGGAAGTGGAACTGGAACTGGCACCGGTTCGCGCCCATTGAAAATCAGCGAACCGCAGTGGGCTAAGCTGCTGGCATGTCCATGTCGAGGCCCTTAAGCGGCTTTGCAGGATGCCGCCGCTGCTCATTTGCAGGCAGCGAAGCGTCAAGGCTTACCCTGGACTGCCGAGTACGGGTACGCTGGGCGAAGGGCCACCGTTGCGGCTATGTGCAACTATTTGGGCCCAAACATTCGCGGGGCTTTGCTTTCAGCTGCAAATTTATGGCCACATAAATAACGCAACAGCGTAAACTAGTGGCAACAGCCACAGACCGAAGCGGCAACAAAGCGCAATGCGAAGCGGAAATACCCTTGAAAGGGTATCTATTAATTACAATAATAATTTACAACAAATATAAGAAAAAACATATTTATTTTTGTGTAAATAAATATAACGTAAATTGATAAATAAATTTGATAATAAATTAAAACTGAACATATTTCCCAAATATTTCATATTTATTATTAAACTGTAAAGTCTGCTATTTAAAATGATTTTAAAGTAATTTTAAAAATTGTATAAATGCGTTTAGTTTAATTTACCTTACTTATTTGATATTTAATATTTATATCTATCCAATTAGCTAAAATAGTAGAAGAAATAAATAAATACCCTGTTCCCGTCATTATTATAATACCAAAAATGACATAATAAATTTATTTATTAAAAACAAATACTCATTTTCCATATATATTTTATATATAACTCACTTTCATTACATTGCTGTCCAACGCCCGATCTGATTCAGGCCCCATTTTATTTAGGGTATTTTAGCTCATAAAAAACCTGCTGCCATTTCTTTATTTCATATGCATATTTATAGCTTAAATAAATAACAAATAATATGGCTATAAATTTGGGCACGCTCTTTGTTTTAATAATAACTAGTCAGAGCTCAACTGTGCAGAAGAAGAGAACCGAATCGAGTCCCCAAAGCGTTCATTCGAAATATATTAAATATGCATAAATAACTGGAACGAAGCAGGGCACAATAGTTTACAAGGAGATACCCTCTACAAAAGTCAAGTGTCCAGAGGTGGAACCACATATAGAGAACAATAGCTATGCAAAAAATGTTCTGGATATACATTAAACAATAAAATATGTAAGCGAATAGAATATAGAGAATCATCATACTCTGTTCAACCCGTTGGATGGTTATAGGGCATAATATTTCTGCCAAAGAAACTAACTAACTAAACAGCTGCCTGGGCCAAACTTCAATTCTGTTCGCTGTATTTTGGGGTTTCTACGCATAAATCAATGCCATGTGGTCTGTGCTGCTGTTTATCTATCAGACAAATTGCTGACGCGATAAGGCTGATAACGGACGCAGTCCCAGCCACGGCCACAGCCATGGGACCACGGCCCCAGCAGCGGTGGCAGCCACAAAATTGTTGTTGCCATATTTAACGTCGAGTCATGCACTCGTTGAATTTGCAGTTGAATTAAAGCCATGTAAGTGGTTAATTAAACGCATTGCCAACCAGATACTAAATTATAGCATATGTTTTGGCGCCCGCTCCCCAAACACCACTTGCCCCCCACTTGCCCCTCAGTTGCCCCTCCCCGCTAGAAGATAAGATACGTGAACATTGCGCTTGCACAGCCAAAGGGCATTTTGTTATTCACTTCGATTCGCCGCTCGGCAACAAAATGCATCATAAAATATGCAGAGAGAAAAGCATTTTCTTTAACATTTTCATTTTTCATATTACATTTTTTGTGTTTGCCCTGTAACGCACAAAATGTCTAAAAAGGGGTAGTATAATGTTGCAATAACTCTTGAAACAAATAAAAGAGGTAATTTTTTCGAGATAATAAAATTTCTATATTCTTGATAAACAGTAAACAGAGTTGAGTGTGGGCAGGAATTTTTCGGGATCTGCAAAGAACTCTGAGATGGGCGGCATTGGGACAACTTTAAAATAGTTTCGGAAGCTCTAAAAATTGGATTTGTAAAGCAAAATTTGAAAAAAAAACGGATTTTGTTGAAGTTCGGTATTTTCTTCTTTTTATAGCACTTGGAAAAATAAAATAAAATAAAATAAAATCCCAAGCTAAATTCTAGTTTAAATGCATAGAATTTTCAGACTGTCAGATGTGATAGGAAGTAAAAACACAATAACTTTTTTAAGCTACCAAAACGGTCCGTTTTTTTTTAAATTATACAAAAAATAAAAACCGCCCATGCCAAAAACTTATATGATTTTTTGCTTATTTTAACGCTCGACAACAAATATAACATAGATTTTTTTCAAGATATTCTTAGCCGCAATACAGGGTATCTTCAAATCAAGCAGTACGCCCAATGCATATCTGTTATCTTTTGCTTGAAGGCAAACAGCGTTGACAGCTTTTTGTTCACAATTTTACAAAACGACCGAAAGCCATAAAAATCGTTTGCATTCATTTGAGTACTCATACGAATATGTGAGTACATATTCAAATCATCTACTTACTTATATCCACGTTTTAAGGCATTCAATTTTCATTTTGTCTGGCGAACAGTTTTTGGGCATCTCGCATGCAAATATTTTCCTTGTGTGTGTGCGCGTGTGTGTGGCTGTGTGTACATATTGCATAAATTATGAATGCCAACTTTTATTTTTTACATATTTTGAAGACAGTTGGCAGTCGACAAATACAAATACAAATACACACACACTCGCACAGATGAAGAGATATAGATACAGTCAGTCGAGTCAGTCGCTCGTCATATCTGCGTGTTTGCATTTAATCATCGAAAACGTTGCAGGAGCTTTACTGCCACGCCCCCCCGAACGCGACCAACCGCTGTCAGAGTATTATTTGCATTTGCATGAAGTCTTTATTTTTATACTCGTTCACGCAGTGAAAGGGGTATATCGGGTTTGTATTATGTTTGTATATCTCCCGCCCACACAAATTACTAAAAACGCTATTTTTTCAAAATAACTTTAATAATAAATATCGCTTTCAATTGTTTTCAGCTGTTTTTTTTACTGTAAACGAGTATTGTGCTGTCGATTACACCCGACTGCAACGTTCTTTCTGGTTTTTTGCTGGTTTTTTGTTTTGCAATTTCATTTAAATTTTGTATGCCCTGCACACATAAGAAATGCGTATAAAGGATATCATCCAGTTGTGCGTCTGCATGTAAACAGACTGAAGAATATTTCATCTAGATGCAACATTAATAACTCAAAATAGCACTGTCGGAATTTAACCGATTTTTATGTTTGAAGCGCTTTGAACCTGGGTAGCAGAAAATAATATTACATTGACATTGCTCAATTTGAATACTACAAAGTTCAACTTGGAATATATACTCGTGTATACCTATAGATAAAGTGTTAAGATTTTGTGCCACTCGCACTGGGAGGCTGGCAAATCGATAACATGAAGATCGCAGATCCCGGCCACGCTCTTTGAAAATCGGAAATGGCTATATCTCCCACAGTTTTTGATCTGGAGGCTCGTATTCGGAATATATACTACTGGAAAGCTCCACCAAACATTAGAGAAAAAATTTTCCGGCCACGCCACGGGTATTTGAAATGCAGAATTAATCTAGAGGACAAGCCGTGAAAAAAATGCCATCAAACATGAATATCGGTTCAGTTTTGTCAAAGTTATGGGCGTTTGAAATATGGGAGCTATGGATCCGAGAGCTTTACATGTCAAAATTTTTGTCAATTTTTGCATGATTTTTGACAAAAAATTTGACACTCTCAGAATCGGTTTTAATGTTGTTTTTTATACTAATTGTGACATCCACAATCGATTAAAAATGGAAATTCCGGAATCTAAATTTTGAAAAAAAAAATTTTTCCAAAATGAGTAAGGGGGGGTACATGCTTTTTTGACAAAAAATTCAAAAAAAATTTATTTTCAATAATGCATATATTTTAAATGCAGAATTAATCTAGAGGACAAACCATGAAAAAACTGCCATCAAACATGAAAATCGGTTCAGTTTTGACAAAGTTATGGGCGTTTTCTAGAACTGAAACACACATTGCTTTTTTTGAATTTAATATTAAGAGCTTGCAGTCGTCGATTGATCTAAGGATCCGGATTCTAACCCCAGGCTTATGTGTGGATTGAACATCCTAAGTATGTGCAATTTTCATAATTTAGCTTGTTAAATTGATTTTCATAAAATTTGAAAATTCAGCTGTATTAAACTGCAAAAAGTTGAAAAGCAATTAAAAGCTATAAATCGCTAAAGCCGAATTTGGATCAACGGCTCTTTAATGACACAAATTTGGATATTTAATAATGTGTAATGCCAACAGTTGGCTTGTTTATGTCAAATGATTTAATTGAACAAACAACAGTTCCTGTGGATTTGTTAAACTGATTGCTGGCCAATTGCATGCTCTAGATGTCAGGCAGTAATGAAGCTTATCAGTTGGCTGCTGCTCTGCTGCCATCAATAACCGTGTTGAGCGATTGAGTGGCAACAGTTGCAGCTGTTGGCAACAGCAACAGCAACAACAACTCTGTCAATTAGTTATCATGTTCGTTGTCAGCACATTTCGATTTCGATTTTGATTTAATTTTTACGGAGAGTGAGCGGCGGGAGGGGGAGGGGAGGGGGTCCTTCCCAAACGAGTATTGGCAAGCAAGTTGGCCAGCTTTGTCCCACATTTAGGCAACGAGCGAGATTCGGAAAACCCAACTGATTAGATCTGCTTACCACTGCACACACAGGTAAATGTCAGGTGGGGTTGTGGCTAATCAAATATGCTGACCGAAAAACAGTTGAATAATCAGTCATGGAATTGAAAATGTTTGTGTGACAGGCAAACTGATTCCCACAATTTCTCTGCATGTCCTGACAAATTGCAATGAATTTGCGTGTTTATAAAAAATTTAAAAAAATAAAAAAAAATCTGTACTATGGCCCAGAATAATAACGCTGACGAGCTCGACCACGCCCATGCCCGTGGTCACACACAGCCGGGCTATATTTTGATTAAACTTGGCTTTTACAAAGTTGCCACATTGTTGATGTCCATTGTTGTTATTGTTATCATTGTTGTTCGTGTTGCTGTTGTATTGTGCTCGACGCGCAGCGCGAACGCATTTCAAATTTGCATTTCACATTCGCATTTTCACAGTACTTTGTATACCCAATAGCTATGTGGTCCATGGGGTGTATATAGTAAAGAACATAATGGCAAACAATTATCACCATTTTAAATCAAGAAGATTATGAACTTATTTCTAGTCTTTAAAAACTTTAAAACTTTTCAATATTTTTTTTTGATTAAATATTTTTTCCATCTTGTGTTCCATTTTGTTATTAATATAAAGGCAAAGTTTAAATTTTCGTGGCTGAAATAAATTAATATCAGAAATTGCTTAGAGAAGAAATACAGATATTCAATAAAGATTTTATAATAGTCGATCTGACTTTTCAGGAAATTGGGTTTTTTTGCCAAGAGTATATTAGGGAGAGTTGGGAAACCTTTTAAAATTTATTTGTGCTACATTTTCAAAATAAATATAAATATTTATTATTGAATTTATTTTCATACGGCATAAAGTATTTCCTAGTCGAGTTGTTGACAAAACTTTATGTATACTTTTGAGTTGTATTTATTTTCGTTTTGTTTTGTTTTCTGTTGTTGCTATTTGCTTTTATTGCATATTTGCATTTTGCATTGTTATTGGCCATGGCGTACTGCTGTGTGGGCGTGGCAGTTTGTCCGTGGGCGGGGATGGTGTGCTGCATTTGCGGCCAACAGAAGCGTGGAATGTGTGCGAGTGTGTGTGGCAGCAGAAATAACTGTGAAAACTGTGCGGCAGTGGCCAAAGCACTATATTCACATTGTTGTTGCCAGAATCCTGCATTGTTTGGCCCGAAAGCTGCCCAGGAAAGTTCGCGGCGAACGGCCTGCGGTTGCACATTTACGTTTTTTTTTTCTCTGTTGCAACTTCTTTTGGCTTTCAGTTATTACCATTATTATCCTTTTCGTTTATTTTGGTTTTTTTTGGATCTATATGTAAATCTTGTTCGGCAGCGTATTATGATTCCAAGTGATATGCAACATTAATATTTAATATGCATAAAGCCGTCGTTTCAGCTGCTAGAAATTGACGATGTTGCCAGCTGCAAAATGCATAAATAATGCGCATTCAAATCCATTTGGCAATAATAAAAAATAAAACACACACACACACACACACGTAGATCCGCCTATAAGCCGACTGCTGGTTGAGGCATCAAAGCCAAAGCCATTTTAATCAGTTATACGTCGGGGCTTAAGCGATTTGCTTTCTCGCGCAATTTTGCGGTGCATTTGAAATGACCAAGCAAAATGTCAGCCTGACAGCAAACCAACTGGACCCGGAGACCCAACTGAACCCAACTGGCCAGCCCGGGCTGTCAACGCTTTGGATGCAAATCCCCTTTTGACACTCGACCAGTTGACCAGCAGGCGCCTCCCACTGCCACTCCCACTCCTCCCCGCCCCCGCCCTCGCCCCTTTCTGGGAGCTCAGCTCATTTGCTTGATGGCATCGGCGTGTCATAATTTGTAATCCTTGAACGCTGCCTGTTTAATTTTCACACCTTTGTACTGTGCGCACGTCCCCAGTCAACTGGCCGACACACGACCAGCCGGCTTAAAGGGCTTTGGTCAACTCAACTCAGCTGCACCGCTGGACAACCGCTGAGCCGCTGAACCACTTGACCCCAGCCAAAAAATACAAATACTCAAACACTTTCAGCTCATTACAAAATTGCAATTATTTTACGTGCCGTTGAAATTGTAAATTCGAGCTTAAGTAAACGCTGAGAGTATTTGGACTTCAAGTTAAGCTCTGGCTTTTTCGTACAAATTATCAATACTAATATATACTAATATATATATAATATATATCTGCATTTTGAAAAATAATCATATTTAGTGTCTCTTCAGGGGTTTTTCTTACTTTTAATTTGTTCAAGTTTTTAACTTATTAATTAAACTTAAAATTAAACAAACTAAATTTAATTTAAAATACGCAAACGTTTTTTAGTTTTCTTTTTTTGCTAATTTAAGCAAATTTTTGTAATACTGTCTGTGAACTTGTTAACAGAAAAATCTTAGAATGTCAAGTTCTCGGAACTTTGTCAAAATTGAACCTATTTTCGTATTTTTTAGATCAAAAGTAATTACACATCGAATATTCACTATCAAACGTATTTACACGCATTTTATTTGCTTCAAAAGTATTACACAAAATGCAGTTCGACTAAAAATACAACAAAAATGAATAGATTTGTTTCGTAAATCCAAATACAAGTGAAATGAATAGATTTGGTTTGTAGTTCGAACTTTAGTTAGAACTTTAGTTTTTAAAGTTTTGCCCATTGAAGTCCTTTCAGTCTCTTGAATTCCATTATCCGACGCAAATTCAAATGCCAAGTGCTGCCCGACTCCGTCTGCGTCTGCGGCTCAGTCTGCCCCTGCAACTGCCGGCGTGCCCCTGCGCCCCCTCAATGCCTGCCACCATTGGCACAACTGGCAACTGGCAAGTTGCAACTGGTTGGCCGCGTTCGAGCCTGGCGCTCGCCATCAACTTGGCGTGTTTATGGGCCAAGCGGCACAATTAACATGTCGCGGCTTTTAGCGTCTGCCGCTGCGGCGGCCGCTGCTGCCACTTTCAAGAGCAGCGCGGCGGCGACGCGTCGGCAGCTTGCACAAAATGACATATGAGGCGCATAATTGAAACTTCAAAGGAGACGGGGCGCAGTCGGGGCATAAATTAGGCGGCTGATCGCTGCAGCGGCCAAGGTGAGCCTTGAGAGAGGGAGAGGGAGAGCGAGAGCGAGAGCGAGAGAGGGAGAGCTGGATGGCGACCAAGTGCAAGCTGGAAGACGTCGCGTCGTCATTCCATTAGCGTCGTGTGGCAGGCGGCAAGCAACGGTAGCGCCCCACCTACCCCGCCTCCGGCACTCATACGCCCCCTTGTCACGTTGCGCCCTTCCATTAGCGGAACACATAATGCAGCAACAACGACAACTAGTTGCTGCCACTCATTTTCGAGTGTTGTTGCTACATGAAAATCAATAAAAATCCGCGTGTGCGGCAGATCGGCCAACAGATCGTTCCCAGTTTAGTCGAGGCCGAGCCAAGTTCAAGATGAAAATGGGAAAATGAGTGGGGAGTGGCGAGTGGGGAGTGGGAAACTGAGGCATGAGAAATGTTGCCTCATTGTCGGCATTTGTGTTTTGCGACGATTTCCATATTTTACGCCATAAATTAAACACTTGAGGCAGAGGCAGGGCAACGGAACCACTTAAGAATATATATAAATGTATATATATATATAATTTTGTTCCACTTGTAAGTGCAGTTGAAATGGTAAATGGATAAATTGAAATGTAAAATGCAAGTAAAGAGCCCAGCTGTTTGATAAGGAAATGTGCGGCAAGTTCCGTTTAATAAGCGGAAACGCTTAGCTCCAAAACAAGAAGAAGACGAAGGAGAAGAGTCTGTGCACACTCCGTGGGAAACTCGGCTGGAAAATCAAAGCCAGCCAAAAGGCGGCACGAAATGAGCCCAAAAGCGATGCGCTTCAGACACGCAACAAATCTGACGTTTACCCGTTTCTGGTTTCGATTATCCGGAGAAGACACCTTTGCAGCAGCGGCAGCAGTACATGACATGACATAAACGGTGGGGCGGGGGAAGGGGCGGGGCGGGGGTTGGCAACACGAAGCTAAAGCACCGCCAGACACGCCAATGGCAACAAAGTCAATAGCCAGACAAATGAAAAGCTGAAGCCAAGAAAATGGCAGCTACAAATGCGAAAGATTCAACTTGAACTCGAGACATTTACGGTTGCAGATGCCCTTTCGGGGGCACTACGCAACTGGCTAAGAATAGGTTACTAACCCCGCGTCCCCCTGCCACCAATTGAAAGCACTTTAAGCAATGTTGTCGTTAAGAAGTGTAGCTAATCTCCATTTAAATTTACTTATTCAAGTGAAGAAAGTTTATATAGATAATTATCACAAAAAATTTAAGGATTTGTAAAAGTTGCTTGTATATATATACCTATACTTATCCAGAATAAATTCTTTTACAAAATACTCACAAGAAGCTCAAGGAAAGTATAAAATCTATAGTGCCGGCGATTAACAAGTTTATAAAGGAAAGGAATAATAACTAAAAATTTAATAACATGCAGTTTTTAAAATATATTGAGACTTTCAATTAAGCACACTATTAAGCAAAAACAATTGCCGATAAATTAAGTGAATATAGTTGATCACCAGGTTAACGTAATTTGTATTTTAATTATCAGTGGCCTAAAGATTCGGCTGAGTTTGGAGCCCAGATCCTCTTTGGGCACTTAGACTTTGACACTTAGACAACTCATCTGCTAGGAAATAGAAAATAGTATTCTCTTTGTACAGTAGATACTCGATAATACAGCTTTTTATGTAGTAAGGGATTAGCTTTAAAAACCAGAAAAATAGCTCTGCAAATGTGACTGAAAGTTGTTGATTAAATAGAAATTTTATATAAAAAAGAAATAAAATGCGCTGAAAATATTTTCTCGTTATTGAAGAAATGTAACAAAAAAGGTTTTAAATAATAATTAGTAAATGAATGTGTATTTATCTTTCAAATACATAGATTTACTTAATAAAACCATAAAATTATATTTAATAGAAATTTAATGAATCACAAATTCGTAACTAGAAAAGCATTTCTCTATAAGGTATATTTGAATGGCAGAGCCAGCTGCATATAGTTCTGATGCCCTTTAAGAGAGCATAAAACGAGTCATTCCGCACGAATAGCCGGGCAAAAAGGCGTAGGAAGAAGAGGAAGCAGAGGGAAGCAAAACGGAAGCAAAGCAGCGAAAGGAGCTAAAGGAAACCCAAGCGAAGCGTAAACATTTTACACTCTTGTGTGTGCAATGAAAGCGACGTGTATGGGGGGGGGGGGGGGGGGGATGGGAGAAGGGGTTGGCTTTGCTGCAGACGTGGCAGCTTAAGAAGAGATTCTAATGTCTGAGCCTGTAGGACCTCCAGGCTGTGCACACACACATACAAACACACACACGAGCTCCGATCAAATCGTAAACTGAATTGAGCTATGGGGCAAACATAAATGTTCATAAATTTTTAACTGCGACGATTGGCCAGAAAATGCATTGGCCGAAATGCGGCGAATTGAATGGAAACGGAGCGAAATGGAGCGCACGGGAAGTGCACGCCTTTCACTTTCTTATCGCGAATGTGTCGAGCTATTTGTCATAAATTTGCCAGGTTATTGGCGAAACCCTCGTAAAGTCCTATGAAATATGCGAGCAAAGCAATTTTCTGCTGCTGTTTGTTGTTTTTGCCGTTGTCGTTGCCGTTGCTGTTGTTGTTGTTGTTGTTGTTAGATAGCAACTAAGTGCGGCAACGGCGGCATCCTGGCCGCATCGTCGTCGTAAGCCAAAATGCAAATGTAACGCAACACCTAGCTAACCGCTTGAGCCTCCCCGTGGCCCGTTACCTTCTCCGCCGGCTGCCACGCCCACCACGCAAAACATTTGCATTAATCATGTTTGCATTGCATTATGCAGCACAGCACACAGAGAAACACGCCCCGGCCGCCCCCAACCGCGCCTCCAGCCTGCAGCGGCTGCCTACGCGTTAAGTGCTGCGCCTCCCCAGTCCCCTCCCCTCGCCGCCCTGCGCCTACGGGACAAAAGGAACAGCCGGCTCTGCAGCTGGAAATGTGGGCATGGCTGCAGCCCCCAAATGCAAACACACACTGAATGTGGAAACTCGTGCATAAATATTTTTTGCATAAACAAAAGTGTTGAAAATGCAATTTGCATGGCTCGCGGGCGAGGGGTGAGCGGGGAGGGGGCGGGGGCGGGGGCGGCATGGGAATGGAGGGGACAACATGGGGCATGACGCTTAGTGCGAGGTCAAGCCAACAATGGTGTACACAGGCCCACAGAGCCAGCTTGCAGAGGAAGCAGCATAACGGTAATGAAAGGGGGACAGAGAGCAAAGAGGAGGAGGTAACGATGTATTAAATATTTCCGCAAGTCCTGCTGATATGTGATCCTTTCTTAAAATGTCGGTCTTTACAATTTTGGTTTAATTTTTAATGGGTTTAGACACAAAAAAGTTGTTCATACGAGAGTTTAATTTGCAGAGAATAGTTCCAATGAATCGGACGGTTTTGACAGGTGAATCACCTGTAACAGAAAGATAGGTAGATAAAACTGCGAGACTTGCATTGAAGCAAGCAAACAGATCTATAGATAGAAGCAAATAACTATTATTATTATTGTTGATTTATTGTATCTTAGACATTAAATATTATAATTATATTGACTCGACCTTTATTATAGATCAAGATATATAAACTACATGTGATCGGGTACACGTTTATTCAAGTTATATAGGTCTATTTCAAGATGATAATTATTATTATAAGTGTTAGATATAATAAGTATTTAAAATTTTTTTTTTAATATAATAATTATTACATTATTCAACTACTTATAATAACATAATATAAGAATTTTGTAGAATATGGTTTCCCAATTGTTTTTCATAGTGGTTAATAGTATTTTATTTAAATAATTGTTTCCATACCGAGTGCTGTTGACTGTTGACTAAATAAATATACGCTCAAATGGAATCCTTGCATTATAATAAATAGAGCTTGCCTATCAACTGCTCGTTTTATCAATATTTGCAAACACAACGATACAACCACGTCCCACCCACTGCAGCTGCACCAGCAACGCACAAAATGCGCTATTTTAAAGAGTATAGAAAGATGAACGGCATATGCGGAGTACATTTTATAGCTTGACTCATTTTTGACCCGTCTGCCCTAGCCGGGCGGCGGCCTATGGGGCGTATGTGTGCTCGCTAAAGGCGCATTATGTATACGCCAAATAGAAACCGACACAAAACGGAAGAGAGAGAGAGAGAGAGAGAGAGAGAGGGTGAGGAAGAGAGGAAGGGACACATTTATATGGCAAACTGTTTTTAATGCTTTTAATGCGCCAAAGTGTTGTTTCATTTTCATTATTTGCACAAGCTGCCACACATTTAAATGCCAGTGGCAAACACCCCGCCCCCCGCCCACCCGCCCACCAGTAACTAGTGCCGAGCATACCAGGTCCAGTCGGAGCACCAACTGCCAACCCATTCGGTATGCAGCTGTTGAGCTATAATCATAATTTCATAAAGCACATTTTCACAAAAGCTTTCAGCACCCTAAACTGCATTGTAATTACGGCGAGCGGGGCGGGCTGAGGGGGCGGCGGGGGGGCCGGGCGGCTGCTGCACCAGCCAAAGGACTCGACGGGCGCGAGCGCATTTCGCAGCGCCAGTCAAGGCGAAAGGATAACGTTAACCAACATGTTGGCTGGTTGGTTAGTTGGTTCGTTGGTTGCCAGCTCCCTCGGTTAGCTCGGGCTTCTGTTCGGTTGCGGCGTGAGTGTGCGTGCGGTGTGTGTGTGTGTGTGTGTGTGCGTGTGCGCGCTGGGTGCCAAAGGGTGATATTGGAGCTTACAGTTCGGCGGCAGTTGTAGTTGTTGCTGTTTGTGGGGCTTTCGCTGGCATTTGCCGAGTGTTGCGTGTTGATTTCAACGCATAAATATTGCAAAAGGTTCAAACAAAATGGCGTCGACGCGCAATAAATACCGTTGCTACAGACTGTGCTCATACACTCGGAGAAAAACAACGTTCTAAACTCTTGTTTGGCTACATTTCTTTATTAAAAAGTCTTTATTTAATAAACTATTCTGGAATTTAAATATGAAAATTAAAATTCTTTTATTCAATTTTCGTAATTTGCTTTAGGGAACTTCGAAATTTTTTATTCCTTAAATAAGGATTTTTATTAATTTTTAAATAATTTTGAACCTCGCTGGATTTTGACGTTGTTGACATTTGCACTTGATTTGCGTACAAATTACTCGAGTTTTCCTTTGAGCGTACGCATGTAAACATATAGATTTATGTATGAGTGTGAGTGTGTGTGTGTCTGTGTGTGTGTGTGTGCAGTGCTCTTCAGTGTATGGCGCATTGTAATAAAAGTGAATTTATGCAATATTTCTGCGCCTTTGTGCAAATATCATTTGAAATTCAAAAACAACAACATCGAGTCCAACAACAACAACAGTTTGTGTAAAGTGTCCTGGCGTTTGTTATGTTAATGAGGGCAAAAAAGGCGTAACTGTTCAAGTGCCAAAAACAGTCAGAAAATCAGAATATCAGTCAAACTTCAAACCAAAAACAATTCCGCATCGATGCTTTTTAATAATATATAATAATAGCTTCTGTCGCATTTTCCACGCGAATAAATTTCACAATTTACAAATAATGTATCCAAAAGGGTTCTTTGAAATGAAAATAGAAAAGCTGGACATGCGCGATAGTTGAAGCATAGGTTATCCATTCATTTTACATATATATATTTATCTCTTCATTGGCGAAATCGCAGTGAACTGGACTTATTCTTTGTCTCAACCACAGCTAACCCTAATCCTGGTCCTAATGATAGATTATGAATATATAAATGGATGCAGTATAGTTGCAAATAACGGTTTATTTATTAAAATAAATCAATTAAGGTTATTATATTTCTATAAGTTCTTTTGTGGCTCGTTTCGAGTTATTATTTTTAGTTCGATCATCACTCGTTCTACAGATTTTTGCAGTACAGAGTATGTTTATATGGCTTGAGTCTAGAAATATTGTATATTAAAGAATTATTTTACAGTAGAGAAGATTATATTAAATCCCAATATTAATACACTTAAGAGCTATTTGTATTAAATACCCAAGTATTTTTCAAAAGCCAAGCATTGAAATAAATAATTATTTTGAAATATTTTATGGAGTTTTTAAAGATTTATTTTTATAGAATTTGGTATATTTGTGTTTGTGTAATGTCAGTCTTGCTGTCCGTCCCTCGATCCGCATGAATTGGGACATATACTCGTGTATGCCCGCGTCAGATAAAGTGTTATGATTTGTTATCTACGCCTTTTTGGAGGCGTGACAATTCGCGAAAATCTTTGTATCTTTGTATTGGCAACAATTATGGCAGGTAAAACTCTCGTACCCATAGCTCCCATATTTCAATAACTTTAATAACTTTAATAACATCCCATAATTTTGTCATAGTTCTTTCATATTGTTCGCTGATATATTGGTCATGATTTATTCCCAGCATTGATGCAATTGATGATTGAAATAGATTTATTATTTTGTATGTATACAAATAAGGCTCGGGTAATTGAAATGTGAACGAGTATGGCCCTCTCGGTTACACCCTACTGCTTTAACAAGGTTAGCATACTACTATATTTTCAATTCATGCAATTTAGTTGAAGGGAATATAATTTTTCGCTTAAATGAATTTCCAGCTTTTGCCATAATCTAATAGAAAACTGTTTTGAACCGATTGACTAATCGGCCTTAACTTGTGGAAGAGTTTATTAATCGCATGGCACTAAATATTACGGTAACTAGCAGCTATTATCTCAGGCAGGCCGCTCTGTGCCAAGCTTGAAACAGCTGTTGCAGCTGCTTGGGCGCTCGGAGACTGTTCCCAGAATCCGAACAAAAACATTGCTTAGATATAGGCTCCGGCGGCCCTTCAGCTGTGTGCCAGCACGACGAAGTTTCTCCACAAACACAAGAGGCCTGGCAATGTCTGCAAGGTGCACAGAACCACAAAGCGCAACAACAACAACAACATCCACCTGGTGCCTGGTGGTTTCTCTGGCCAAGGAAGGTGGAAAAACAACAGGCCGAGCTCAAACACACAGTTGGCCCAGCCACTCAGCCATACTGTGTGTGTGTGAGTGTGTGTGTGTGTGTTGGCCATCAGTTGCACAACAATGAGCCGGCTCATCAACAGCTTCACCCCTCCCCCTCCCCATCCCTCCAATGCCCTCTGGCTTACCCACAGCAAAAGAAACAAACCGCTTACAAGTGTACAAAAAGCCTCGCGATACTTGAGAGTCTGAGGGTCTGAGGGTCTGAGGAATCTGGGCTCGGAACAAGTGCCAGAGGCCTACGAATGTCATTCGAGCGCTTTGCTGCAATTTTCATGCGGGTTTTGGGTGCGGCTGGCCGGGGAAAACTGCTCAAGTGGCAATGCTTTTCCGCCTTGGCTAACGGAAATCCATTAGGTTGCCTTTGCAGTTTGCTCTTGTGTGAGGTTTCCGTTTGACATGGCTCAAAACCCAAACCGAAAAGCCGCAAGTCGCCAGTTGAAGAGCCGATGCCACGTCCCCCCACCAACCCACCCCATGCACACACACACACACACACACACACACACAGGCACACACGCACACCTCAATATAATCGCCGATGAGGGCCCGCAATCAAGCAAACGTTTTGCATATGTTCAGCTCCACGTTCGGTTTATGCGTTTCGATTAGCATAAATCAAATCTGTGGCACGTATTTCTAATATACTACATGAACAGAAATAAAATAACATTTGTACTACAAATAGAGGAACTGCTTTAAAAACACCTTTCGCCAAAAAAAAAAACAGAAATGAAACAAAAGCGAAAGAAAAAAACCTTAAAACACGAAACTGAAACTGAAACCAGACCCAAGTGATTCCGCCTGATGAAAACATTAACATTATACACCAAATTTTATGGCTACTACAATGTTTAATACCCTAACTGAAAGTTATTAACGGCTCGTCACAAAGTGTGTAAAGTCGAATTTTAAGAAACCTACGAATTATATATGCCTCGGCTTATCCTTAAATTATTCAGATAAAACTTTTGTTTCTATCATATTTGTCATTATATAATATAGATCAGCTGGAAGTTTTACTAACTATTACTAGACTAAACTTTAATAATGTTTTTTTATAGCTTATAAAGTTGAGTTTAATATTAAGCATTTATTCATACCATAAAAATAATAGAACTTTTTCAAATCAAGTCAAAACATTTTCTGTTAATAAATTTAAACAATTGATCGCATATGCAAATTGCGTTTGTATTGTATTGTAATTTGCGAAGACGCATATTAATGCTATAATTTCATACAAAAACAAATAAATAAATATATAAACTACATAAACAAACAGTTCAAAATGGAGTTGTATTTAAATAATTTGTCAACGTTTTCAATGAACTGACACGATATTGTTTCAGATCAGTTGACGATATGCCACAGATAAAATTATTGATAATGAATTGGGAATTGGGAATTGGGGCACAGGGTATTAAGACTTCAGCAATCTGAAGTGAGGTTTACTTTCTTGTTTCATTTTTATGGCTTTTGTTGGAGAATGCGCATGCGAGCTTACAATAAAATTGTTGAATATTCGCCAAGCTCAAATGCGAGAGTCGTAAAAATAACAAAAACAAACAACAAAACAAAAAACAAATCTTTAATGACGACGGTTTTGAGCGGTTTTAATTGCTCGACCGTTTGACAAGCTGACAAAGTCAACTTGATGAATTCGCGACGCCCGCATCGGTCAACAACACCTGAGCCGCGGCAGAGCGAGACGGGGCGACGGGGAGAGCGAGCGAGAGGCAGATCGAGTGTGCAAGGGGGAGAGAGCGACAGTCACCTGTTCGGTTGCAGGAAATGCAGTCGACGTTCGTCAATGTCAGTGTCAAGTCGCAGTCAAAATGCGCGTATTATGAGAATATCTCAATCTCAATCTTAAAAGCAGTCGAAAAGAAGAAAAAAAAATGCCCACGTCATGAGGACGGACACGTCAGCCAGACAGTCAGTCAGTCAGTGATGGCTGGCGTCTTAACGGATCATGATGCAGCATTAAAAATATAAATGCATATATATTTAACTGCGGCTCACAAATTGGCTTGATCGCAGACGCCGCCGCCGCCGCCGTTGCCGCCGGCAATTTGAGAGCGGGATCGATATGCAATCGATTCAGATCAGATCATCAAAATGATTTGGCAGCTTTTTCTTCTTGCCGGCCAGTACTTAGAGCTCGGGCTGAGCGACAAACGAACTGCGAACATTTCCAGAACATGTGGCACAATGATGCGGCTGACAGCGCCGCGAGACGACGTGCTAAGAAATGCCAAAAAAAATGAAGAAACATAAAGAAAATGTGTTAACGAAAATCCATATGAAAATGGAAAAGTGGAAATCGTGCGCCGGTAGCCAGTGCGCCGTGCATTTATCATGCGCCTCGCCTCCAGGCGTCGCACTATATTTAGACGCTGCCGGCAGCTAATGGACGGGCCTGGTACTCCCAGCCGGGTCGAGGCCCAGTGTAGCTGGCACCGAGTCCATACTTTCAAATTCATATTTATTGTCTAGGCAGCAGCTGAGTGCATTTTTATATATGGCAGTCCATTTGCTTGCCGCCAACGCCAACCAAAATAAACAATAATTCGAACATGGGGCATGCAACAGCAGCAGCAGCAGCAGCAGGGCGAAAGGAAGTAAAAGTAGGCGGCCTGTCGCTCAAGTCTGGGGCCGGGCGGGGGCGTTTGCTGTTTGGGGGAAACCTGTAAAATGCCTGGCATTTTAAAAGGTTCCACATTTTTTGATTTTTTTCCCCGTTTTGGGGGTCAGGGCAACAGCAGCCGTCGGGCTGTGGCGGGCTAATTGCATTGATTAGCTGACGGCGCGTTTTGGTGCGCATCAAAGCCGCAGGCAGCGGACCAGGGCCAGGGCCAGGGGCAGGGGCAGGGGCAGGGGCAAGTGGCGGTGGCTGGAGGCAGGCAGCTGTCAGTCAAGTGGCGACATGTTTACTTGGTAGTCAATCCGTAGCCACAAACATGGCACAAACAAAAACCCTTTCGAAATTCTCAAACGGCACACGGAAACGTTTGAGCCGTGCCCAAAATACACAGCAACAACAACGACAACAACAACAACGACAACAACTACACAAATTCAAGAAGAAGCAAAGTCGATATTTGTTTGCATTCATATTTCAATATTATTTTTATATTTTGCTTTTTTCTCTCAGTTTGGTTATTAGAAGTCGCTTGATCACTGGAAGATCAAAGGTGTTCAAAGGTGAGCGGCGGCAACGGCAAACGGCAAATTGACATAATGTGGCGTTTAACAAATTCCCCCGCCCCCGTCGCCCCTCCCCTGCCCCTCAACCTGAACAATGCGCATCCATCAAAAATTTGTACGGCAGACCTTCAAAGATGAACAGTCACGGGTCTGTCGATAGCAGCTTCGATAAGAGATTTTCTATCTCTGGAAATTAGTAGAAAATTGTGTTCAAAATATGTTTATAATTGCAATCGAAAGAAGAGCCAGACTCTAAATATGTTGATACGGAAAAAGTACGGCAGAACGTAACGGATTGGACGATAAAGATGGATTTGAAATTTCTAATAATTGTGGGATGCAATTCAGGCCATTATTCTATCATTCAATTACATTTCAAATATATGCCTAAAATATCATTGCATCCATAAACTTCCTCTTAATGTTAAATTGAATTGAGAGTTTAAAATAAATGCAAATAGGAGAAATGATTATAAAATTAATATAATTTTTTTTATTTGCGTCTTAAGATCAACATTATTTTTGTCGTCCCGTTTGGAAATGATTTGAAAAGAAAGACTAAAGAAAAACTTAAATAATATAAACCGAGGAGTTAGTTGAAATGAAAAATAACTAAATGAAATACAAACAAAATCGAAAATATTATTTGAAAGCAATTACATTAAATACGAAATATATAAAAATGAAAAAATTATAAACTTAAAGTAGGTATATTTAACTTGCCTTCTTTTTAAAAGCAAAAAAATTAAAACTTAGAAGGAAATAAAGGACATTTATCGACATTTAATATAGAATATTAGGTTAAGCAAAGCTAATTAAAATAAAATATTTTTAGGGTACTCTTTGAACTCCTTCTCAACGTTTAAGATTGTAATTGAAATAAAATAGGTTAAGTCAGCTCTCTGAATTTATAATAGAATACACAAAAATTGAAGGGGTTTTTTATCCTTTCAACTTCTTTTACTGTTAAGAATCATAAGCCGTGAATGCCGCTCTCATCAACACACAATTGAGTCATGGCCAGAGAGCTGGGAGAGTATCTCCACGTAGGGGCAGCTGCAGCGTCGATCCGAATGGAAGATAAACACTTCACAGAGCTCTAAAAAATGCAAGAAAAAGGTGTAGAAAAAGCAAATGACATAATGCAGCATCATCATCGGAGATGATCGCGGCCAGCAGCCAGACGGGGCATTAGGCTAATCGGATGGGCCGATAGTCGGATTGTTAGATAGCAGGCCACATGCACACACACACACATGCACACACACGCACACACGCATTGTAACATGAGAGAACTGTTGAGGGTCCAAAGGAAAATTGCCGCCTTTGTCGCTGCGCTTTTCACGCCTACTGCAAAGGCGACGCGGCAGCAGAGCAACAAAGGCGACTGAGCGGCTTTTGCGGCTTTGTGTTTGGCCAAGACGCGTTAAATGTGGCCTAAGCCGCTTAGGCAACGGCACCGCGCTGCCGTGCCGTAAGGCGGCTCAGAGGGCGTTGCCAAAATGGCCAAAAGCGCCAAGACTGAGGCGTCGCGGCGCGCAATTCGATTTGCATTTGTGGCAAGGCCGCCAACGGTGGCAAGCTGCAGCGCCTAATGCGTTAATCACTTTTGGAAATGGCGTCAATTGAGCGGCGCGTGCCGCGGCAGGAACTCTGCAATTTCGATCTAAATCCACGAATCAATTGCTCTAATAAAATGTGAGCCAAGTGATTTGTGGGTGTGTGTGTGTGTGAGTGTGTGTGAGTGTGTGCAACAACCCCGCCGTCGTCCTTGGCAACGCCTTGCACTTGTCCTGCCCGCTTAACTTGGCCAACGCCGGCAATGGCCGCCACGTGTGCGCACAATTGTTGTTTATACTACAATTTGTGCCGATGGAAAGATGCACATTACGGCCTATCCCCCGCCCCCTCCCCGCCCCCTCGCCCTCGCCCTTTGCTGCCGCAGCGCTTTCCTGATTGCCCGCCGTTCCTCAATTTTTGGCCTATTGTTTTTCTTTGGGCCACGCGACCCAGCGCGAGCGTCGCCCGTTCACGTGGCCATCCGGCTGACTTCGACTCCGGCTGCGGCGCCGTTTCCCCGGGGAGGACACTGGCACTTCATCGTTTCGGGCCCGGCCCGTTTTCATTACGGGCGCACGTGTGTGTCCCGTCTGCCGGCGCTGCGTCTTTTGCGGCGCATGCAACATTCGCGGCGAGTTCGTTTTTTGTCGCCCGCTCCCATTGGTTAATTCGCAGGCGTTGATCCTTTGACTTTATACGTTATGCTCAACACTTTAGTGGGAAATTGTTTTTGCCCATATTGCCGACGTTTATTTGCTGTCACGCTGCGGCGTCCGGCGCGTGGCCATGCCCCTGCCCCTGCCCCTGCGCCTCCCCCTGCCCCCGTTAAATGCTTAGAATATTTCTGCTTTTTATGCGGGGCGTGTTTTGCGGCTAATATTTTCCCGTCTGTGGCGAAATTTACTCATTAACGGCTTGTCGCACAGCGGTGACACAGGACGCAGGACGCAGGACACACAGGACATGGCACACATGCGGCGCACTTGCAGCGCCCCATCATGTTCCTGCCCCTGATTGAGGGGGAGTTGCGTCTCACAGGTTGCCTGGGAAAGCAACTCCGCCGGGCAGATCGCCGGAAGTGGCACATTTTTTCGGTGGTGGATTGTGACTCTATTATGATTGTGCACTACATTGTGACCTTCTCGCCAAGATTGGCACAACAATCATAATTATGCCGGACTAAGTGATTTCAACTGTTTTTTTCTTTCTTCGTTTTTTGTTGTTTCGTCGAGCACACGACACAGAACTAATCCATTGTGGTGTGCACAACACGGCTGTGTGTGCGTGTGTGTGTGTGTGTGGGTCGGCATACGTGGGAGATTATAATCTTTTGTGTAATAATATAATACGCACTTAATATTAAATTGTTAAGGCAACTCTCTGTTAAGAGATGTTTGAAAACGGTTCTTTTTTTAATGAATGATAACATGGCATGAAAATCATTTGTTATATTATATAATAAATATAAATATATAAATTAAATTAAATATATAAATACATATAAAACAAAATTAAAACACAAATAAATATGCGGGTGTAAACTACTACGCAATACTCTGTTCACAGTGCAATAACCAGTCTCTTTTTTAGACCTATTACAATTTATTTATGTATTATAAATGCAGCGGAGTCTTTTGGAATGGTGTTTAGAGAAGGTCACGAGTCTAGTAACCAAAAATTGTGCCTCTAAAGGATATAAAGCCTACAAGTGAGTAAACGTGTATATATATACTTTATACTCTTTTCTCAGATTTATAAAATAGGCTTTAAAAATAACATTAACTAAGATTGCGAGATCAAATTGAAATTGAAAATACTCTCTGCCAGAACTTAAATATAACAGCATGTATAAAATGAGCTAAAAGTAAATATAATATAATAAACATAATACTTAATATACACTTATTGGCCGTGAAATTCTTTTGGCTAACCCAATCTAAGCTTGCATATCCTAGCCCAACATATCGCCTATCTTCTGGTAATACACCTTTACGCTTTTCGCTCTTCCCTATCAGAAATTCGTAAATTTCCGATGAATCATGTGCAGCAACCTTCGCCAATTCGCTGGCGGTCGACAAACACTTTCGAGCTCACGAAACGGGTCCCATGGGTTATTTGCAATGTCAATCCTTGGGCTATAACATTTCCATTCAGTTGGGAACACAATGCCCAGCTGTAGCGAGGCCCATTAAAGTGGGGCTTTCGCCTGTTTTTGGCCGCTTGTCGGGCTGGTGGCACGGGCCATCAGCTGCTTTTGGCGGCACCAACTGCCGGGAAGTCCACTCGAAAGTAGTGAATGAAACTAGGAACAAACTACTTGGAAGCCACTCGAATACGTTCTATAGAGCTGCGAGCAGCTCGTGCCAGGGTTACAAAATTTATGATCCTAGTCGCAGTCGTCGAAATGACGACGAACTTTTTGCTGTCGCTGTCGCTGCCGCTGTCTGCTGCCTGCCGGGGAAGGGGTGCGGACTGGGTGAGGGTGAGGGCGAGGCTGAGGCTGAGGGATGTGCGGACTTGGCTTGCTGCCCTTTGACTGCCACTGAAGTGGCGTGCGGCGAAGTACCGAGTATCATCTGCTTAATCACCAAAATAGCCACCATATGGCACACACGACGCACAATGCCGTGTCCGTGTCCCTGTCCGTGTTTTGGTCGAGGGTTGTCCCGGCACTGGTTACGGCTACTACTCCAGTTCTCCTCCTCCCCCTCCTCCTGCTCCTGCTGCTGACTTCAAAGGCAACTCGGCCAACGCATTGCCAACTGTGGCTTTGGTTCTGACTGGCGCTTTGCTTTTTGCACGCACTGTTCTTACATGTGTGTGTGCCAATAATTTATTCATATGCGCTTACAAGTCACTAATGTGGTTGTTGCCGTTGTTGTTGTCGCTGTTACCACAGACAATTTATGCACGCTTTTGGCAGCAGCCGCAAGCGCCGCATTTTCCGTATTTTCCGCATTCACATTCGCATTTTCTTTGAGTTTTTCTGCGTCTGACTTAAAGACAAATTAAAGCAGGGCTATGAAAAAATCATCCATGGCCTTAAAATAGTTTAATAAAGATGTTAATAATTATATATTGTGAATACAATTTATATTATCATCTTTTTTATTACTGACAAGCTTAACTTTAATAATTATTATTATTATTATAATTACTCATAATCAACCTTTTTGTCAAATAAAGTCTTTTTGAGTTGGCTAAAATACTTAAGTATATATTTTATTAATATTTGCTATAAGATTATAAGTGACTATATAAAGTTTGATTTTTGAAATTACAGCATCCTGGAACATTTTCCAGCCTTCTTTCTCGAATCCCTAAAAATGTGTCAAAAGGTTGTGTTAAAGTTACTTTTATTTTATTTTGTATACTAATAAGATAAAACCTTTTAAAAACGTGTCAAAAAGTTACTTTTATTTTATTTTGTATACTAATAAGATAAAACCTTTTAAAACGTATTCTATTTTTAGTTTGTACACTTTAGTGCCATAAATAAAAATCAAAGTTTGGGCCATTTATAAAGTTTAAAGCCTTCTACAGTTTTTCCCTTAGGTTAGTTCTTTCACAAACGGCAATCAGGTTTACATCGAAGTGTGTTGAGTAAAAGACATAATAAATATATTCCAAAAATAGCCAGCAGCGATCTTGAGCCAGCCGTATTTATAGTATTTGAAATATAATATATATTTAAATACGTGCACTTTGAGCTCTTGCCAACTAATTCATAATACCATTCCGAATTTCCACGCCCTGCCGCCTCGACTTCCCCCGCTGCCCGCATTATAAGCGCATCAAGTTGAAGTGGGGAAAAGTTTGAGCTGGCAGCTGGGGAGCTGCGAGCTCCTCGGGCAGATGGGCGGCTCTGGGGTCTTAAGCCGCTTAGGCGTAGCGCCGTGGAGAGCTTGTCGATAAGCGAGAGCCTCAAAGGTGAGCCAATAAATCATATGGCGAAGCGTTCGAGCGTCGCGACGCTGCGTCGCTGCCGGCGTCGCTGCCGGCGCAGAGTACGCTAATGTGCTTAAGGAGCGCTTAAGGTTGTCCGCACGTCAGGAATTCGCGCTGCAGCTGATAAGGCCGCCGTCGTCGCCGTTGGCAGCGCTTACCTGTGCCACTCGGCGACACGCAATACCAGAAGCCCGAAATCAATTGCGTATTTATTGGCCACAATCAATGCGGCGCGACAACGCGGCCCTGGCCCTGGCCCTGGCCCGGGACCTGGCTCTGGCTCTGGTCGGGCCAAAGGGCCAGCGGTCCTAATGATCGCCCACGGTGCGTCGGTCCGTCCTCAACGACGGCGAGTCAACCGCAATAAGCCGCTGGCGTCGCCGTTGGCGTCGCTGTCGGCGTCGGCGTCTCAGCCGCTGCACCCATTTCATTATGACTGGAGATCGTTCGTTGTCGCTCAGCCGATCCTTCGACTGTCAGTTGCGTCATGCGTCATGGCTTCGGAATGCGACTCGAGTCGCGCGGAGTCGAGTGTCGCCCGCCTACCTGTACGGGTCGCACTCTGCGCCCGTCTACGCCTAATCAGCTATAAATCACCCGGCTAGGAAGTGCTCGCTGCGTGCGCTGTTTCCTGTTCCCGGCTGTATTTGCAAACAAGCCAAATAAAGGATTCTTCGATTAGACAAAAGTTCAACCATAAAATCTTGTACTGATTTCTCCCTTTTTTATACTCGTTCACAAAGTGAAAAGAGCATATCGGGTTTGTGCAATGTCCGTTTTCGACTGTTTTAAGCTGTTGACATACTGTGAACGAGCATGGCGCAGTCCGTTTACCCACCGCTCTAACTTTTTTATTTATTTTTATTTTAAATTATTCTTAATTGGTGAAAAAATCAGTTTTTATTAATATTTTACATATTTTTTTTACATATTTAAAGCAGTGGAAAACGGCCTTAATTGTTATTTTGGAAAAGTATATCTAATTAACAAAAAAACTGTGTTCCTAATTGTTGATATGTTATAAAATCGTTATATTTCAGTATTTTTCGTCGTTCTACCTAAGTTTTTATGAAATATTTAGTATTTATTTACCTTAAAAGAGTTTAAATTTAAAATCTTGCTAAAAGCATTTTAAATATAGTTTAAACTACCAAAATTACTAAAATTTGGCTAAGGTATCAGTTTATATTCGACAACATAATTTTTGGTAAAACTGATGAGGAATGATGTTTTGTTAAGCTGCCACTCAATTGTGGAAACACAATTTCAAACACAATTTCAAGTCAAATTTTTCCTATTAATTTTACTTACAGTTGAAATTTGAAAACACAATTTTAAGTCCACAATTTTGAATTAATACTCTGAGCAATGGCTTAAATGTGCAAATTAATTATTAAGCTGCAATTTTCAATTTTTATTAAAACTTATAACAGCCTCTTGATTAATTCTGCGGTCCCTGCTCAAAATGGATAAAACAAGTTTGCGATAACTATGCAGAACTGGTGCGATTTTGACGAGGAATGATGTTTTTTGATGGCTTGGCCTCTAGATTAATTCTTTGAGTGACCCGATCTTTGGGTATATTTTAGTAGCCAAAACATATTGCAATCTCTGTCGACTCGTAATCAATAATAACTTCCAAAAGCAGCATCGACAACGGCAGCTGCTATTGATCTACATTTTACGGCTAGAAATGTTTGGCAGTTGCTCACATGAGTCACAGGGAACACACACATACACGCACACACGCACACCCAGATGGGGGATGGCAACCCTTTTGGGAAAGGGAAGAGTGAAAAAAATTATGAAGTGCCACGACAACAAGAGCGCGTCCACTTGAAATCCATTAAATATTTGTAGAAAACCAATAAAAGCAATGCGCAGTCGATGTTGCTGTGGCATGCAGCACAAAAACGGCAACTGTGTTTCAAGTGTTGCCTCTGTGGCTGCTGCTGCTGCTGCTGACGCTGCTGCTGCTGCTGCTTGTGGCAACCTACGAAGGACAACACGCGACTCAGTTCAGTTCAGCCACACACTCGACGGGCATCCTTTACAAAATCAAAAGTGTGGAAATTTTTGACGAGTCGAGCAATAAACATTGAAATATGCTGCAGTTTACACTTGCAACCCCCTGCCCCCCTTTTCGGATGCGACTCGTGCCAGACGAGGCGGCTGCCGTTGGCCATGAGCCGTTTGTTGGTCAGCTGCTGCTGCTGCAACAACTCGCTTCGAATTTCGCGGCGCCTCAAATATAAAAATCTGGCTGCTCTTCCCTTTGTGAGCCCCTTGAAAATGTCAACATTTGTTTCATATTGCACATTTTCCACATAATTTCCATGCATAATCCATTTACAGCTCCAATCTTATCAATCAGCGCAGCCGCTGGCCGCAAAGGCCAAGTCCAAATCTAATCACAGCCGAAAGACACACACATTAATGATTATAGGGCTTAATAGAGTCGGGCAGAGATCAGCATTGGAAGGCTGTTGCTGTTGCTGCTGCTTGTTGTTGTTGCTGTTGTCTTGGCCCATTAATCAAACTATTAGCTGGAAATTTCAGTGCACTTTTTGCGGACACACCCCTTTTATGGCACGGCGGGGAGCGATGAGATTTTATTCAATTTTCTACGGCCCTGCAAATTTATTTATGGGCCACTGTGACTCTCTATCTGTGTGTGTGTGTGTGTGTGTGTGTGATAATCACGATAATGCGTCCTGTAATCAACTAATAAGGCTCATGTCGCAAGGACACCCCCGCATTGAACCCACATGAAAATTCCCCCCACAAATTTCCTTCTTCTTTTTTTGGGGTGCGCTGAAAATTGAATTTAACGCGCAATATTTTGTGCATTTTCCATGTTGTTGTTGCTGCTGCTGCTGCTTTTTTGGGCTGTTGCCGAAAATGCAATTCATGTGTTCGCAGCGCTCACGGAGTGAAATTTATGACTTTTATAGGCCTCGGCTATTGAGCGCGGCTTTTGGGTGCTCGAGGGTCGCACACTGCGGCCAGCCTCAGACTAGAGGCGGTTCTTGTTGTTGCTGCTGCCGTTGGGCGGGGGGTTACGCTATCGGCGCATAACACATGTCACGAAAAACAAGCGAGCATCGCCGGGGTTACCCCTCCACATGCAAACACCCCCCACCCCACCCCCACCCCCAACCCACAAACACCAACGACATGGCTAAGTGCGTGTCGAGCGTAAAGCTGTGAGCTGTAATTAAGCCATCCTTATCAGTTGTGAAAATATTGTAGCATATTGGATTACACTGCAGATCCAAATGCTGCCACAAAGATCTTGGCGAGATAGCACGGGGATCTACATAAGTTAAGGCAATTTCTACACTATTGGCTGAGCATATTGCTTTTTCGATATGGTTTGAAATGGTTTGTTTTAAAAATAATAATAACAATAACTTATATTCTGCTCTATATTTGATTTATTTAATTTTCCGTTAAAAAATAATCTTGCTATAAAATAAAGCTTTGTTCAAATGAATTCTAAGGCGTTTATATATTCTATCTAAATTGTAAATACTTACACCTAATACACTTTTTACACGATAAATACTTACCCAAAAAATTCGTTTAAAATACTATATTCGCTATATGGAAGATTGAAGATTCATTTTAGGCATATTTTTTTCGTGCTTACAATACGATATTAAAAAAAATAAATTATGATTTGCACAAAAAAAATAATATCAGAATTACATTAATATAAAAGCACTAAAAGGTCGTAATTTTCATCATTTCGTTACGCATTTTGGAAAATTATTATCTATTATAAATAAATAAATAAATAAACGCATAAAAGAATTTATAGACTATTAAAGTATTTCAATTCGTGTAAAAAAAGGCAATATTGTAATTTTATAAAGTGTGTTTTTTCAAATCTGTATAAAAAGTGCGTGTACAAAGCGAATTAGCTGCATACATTTTTTTTATTTTTGAAATGTAATGTTATTTACCGCACCAGCAAAAAAGTTTACCATGTTTACAGCTCCTTATTCCAGTCCCTGAAACTTTAAACTACCACAACTCTGTTGAAATTCAACCGATTTTTATGGTTTGGTTTATGGTTTCTCATCAATTTTAATCAATCATTTAAATTCAATTAATTTTTGTGACTAAAATTTTGTTAAATATTTTATTATTTTTTTATAACCCTACATCTTAATTATTTGAGTTGACAAATTTCATGGAAATCATAAATTTGTTGTTGTTATTTTTAATAAAAAAGCCGCCCAGAAACAATGGAATTTCGTTAAGGCCAAATTTAGTATTGGCAGCTGGCACAGGAACATATTGACTTTCTACGTCTGGCAGACACCACGAATAACTTTCCTCGGCGCAAGACACATAAAAACTAATTATTGGCCGCTTGGGCTGTTTGTGGCCATGTTACATTTACATGGCTTGACCAGTGGTCGGCCAGTGGTCTTATCAAAACGAAAATTTGTACGCTGATAAGGCGTACAAGCAACAACAACGAATGGTAATAAGCCTGCAGCTAGAGGTAGACGCAGCCATTTGACTGGCATCTATTCAAATGAGCGCCAGCCGGCGGACCGGTCCCGGTCTCGGTCCCGGTCCCGGTCTCAGTCCCGTCCGGCGCAGAAATTAGGAAAGGTATTAAGATAAAACCCAAAAAGAAGTAAGAAAAAGAACTGACCGTCGGCGGTAACAAAATGAGAGAAAGAAAGAAGCAGACACTCACCCAGACAGAGAGACAAAACACGCCTTGAAATGGCGACCTCGGCGCTGGGTTTGGCTCTGGCGGAGTCCGATTCGGATGCGGTTCAGCTGGGCAGCTGTGCCGTCGATTGTATTGGCGCCATGTTTATCTAATTTGGGGACATTTATGCATGGCATTCCGCGCGGTTGTTTATAGGTTCGGTTAAACCTGCACTGATAACAGCGGACCCCAGTGCACGGGCCCCAGGGACCGGTCCGCCGTTTGGTAGGCGCCCGTCCGCGGTCCGGTCGCTGACTCAGCGACGGCGACCGCGACCGCAACGGCGACGGCGACCGCGACTGCGACTGCGCAGCGGCCAACGACAATAAAATGAAACGCAGCGAACGACAATTAAAGCGACCCGACGGCATCGTCATTTTCGTATTGCTCTGGGGTTTATTTGGTATACCCATTGAAAGAGCACAAAAAAGGGTATACTGCAGTTGAAGTTGAAGAAGAGGCCATCTCTGAAACCACGGTTGACAGCATTAATAACCAGGATTTCTGATTATTAGAGTTGAATTTAATTTTAAATTTCCCCAAAATCGATAAGTATCGATTTTAAAATCGCATATTTTTAAACACAACTTTTCTCCATTTCAAGTGGTATTTTCTGAATTTTAGATATACACATAGAATTGATCAAGGCTCTAAAAGAGGTTGCATAATGATCAGATAGTAAGCATAAAAGTTACTTTTATTTGCTACAGGGTATCGGCTAGCTGTGCTTTCCCCTCTTGAGCAATTTTTTTTATTTATTTATTTTTTTTTAGGTTTTTATTGAGGCATTTTGAGCAAAGTCTGGAGTGTGTCATGCGCCCAATCCTGCGCCTTATCTTCGGAATGTAACTTAAACTTTAAGGATTATTGCCTACAATAAATTTGCGCACCGTGCAGCGTCGGCGACTGCGACGTCGGCAGCGACTGCGACTGCGACTTTTGGGCCTGTAAGCCAATATGCGGCATCGCCGCCTCCGCAGGCCCCTGCCCCGCCCACTGATGCTCATCTTGTCTTTCATCATTAGCGCTAATTAAAAGTGTATAAACTTTCACTTTGAAGCCTTCTAGGCACTGGCCACGTGCCTGTTGCACGTTCAGCACACCTGACGCACTAATGAGGCAGCGAGCGCGAAGAAGCAAGGATGGCAAGGATGCTGTGGGGGAGGGGGGGGGGGGGGCTGCTGTCAAACGATGCGTGATTTATGGCACACAATCAGGCGGCAGAAAGGTCACAGCTACAACAATAACAAAAGCGCAGCCAAGTGGAAGCTGCAGAGCTTGTTGTGCACACACTTCACTGCCCGCTGACCTACGCCCAGAAGCCGCCGCCAAAGTCGAAGAAATCACAACAGCCGCAGCCTGGCAACGCCTCCTGCCCCGACAGCATCCCGTCAGCGAGGCGTGCCTGATGCGTTGAAGGCGACACTTCGTTTTCGGCATACCCCGTAGTCATTGGCAATCGAAACAGGGCATTTGCCTATTTTATATATATTTTTGAGAATTTTAAAAAATTAAATTACATCTGTCTGTGAATTCGTTTAGATCTCGCACATTTTTAACGAAATTATGAAGATGAAATCTCGTTCGAGTCTTGGATTTTATGTATATCGGAACGCTTATGAGTTACATCTACTACATACATCTGTTAGATCTGTTACATACCTATCCAGATTCGCTGTCGAAAGACTCCGTTCCGGGGGACGACGCACACTTAAGAGGCAAACCAAACCAAACAGGGTTCTCTAAATTATATACCAGTTCTCAAACTTTTCATGATAATACATTACAACAACGCATATCATGTTCTAATTCTAATTTTGCTTTTTCTCATAATAAATAAATAACAAATGCTACTGAAAAGTATTAGTATATCTCTCAGCTCAATAAATAGATAGCAGAGTAGAAATTCCCCTTTTCTGCTTAAACTTAACAAATATCTTTCCGAGTTTTAGCTCTCATCATCAATTGGCATTGCTTTATAGCGTTTCATAGTTGGATTTTGAATACAAAAGTAGTGCAATGCGAAGGTATACCATGTCAGTTAAGAACAGGGTATCTACTAGTTGAGCAGCCGCGAGCAGCCGCAAGCAGTCATATTTGTTGTTCTTCCTTTTTTGTGGTTGTCAAAAATATACTTTTATTGCCACCAAAATGACAACACTTAGCTGTCTGCCCCCTCCACCCTCCCGGCTTCAGCCCCCACCCTCCACCCCAGCCGTCTCCATTGCTGCGGGTGCTGGCAGACGCTGCTGCGCGCTCATTCAAATCTTCCGCTTGATTAGGCGCCAATTCGCACAAAAGCAAATGCAAAATGTGGGCGTTGCCGCGCCCAGCAATTATGTAATGTTTGACTGCGACTGAGGGCTCCTGGGCTCGCCTGGACATCTCCGGGGGTTGGCGCATTGCCGCTTCAGCGCATTTGCTGCAGTCGCTGGAAAGGATTCGCCATCCAGGACTCAGGACTGCGAATTCCGGATTCGATCGAAGTTAAACGACAACACGCCGCACATTTTTTGTTAATTCGCAACTTCCAGTAAATTTGACAGAATTGTTACATTTGTCAGGCGCATTGAACTTAATGACAATATGGCATTGATAATATACCCCAACCGCCTCACCTACTCCATATATATATTATACATATGTCAAGGGTTAAGCCCGGGCAACGCCTGCTTAGGGGTTGCCAAGTCGGGAGCTAAGCTCAGGACGAAAACGTGAAAACCAAAATGATTTAGCCCTTGGCAAGCCAAACCCGTTTATCTTTGGCATTATGTTTTTATACTCCCCCGCAGTCCCGAGCCCCACACTCGCCATTCGGCAGGATTGCCACCCCCACAGCGCCAAGGTTCAGGTTTGCCCCACAACTGTTTTCACCCTTTTTTTATAACTTTGCTCTTCGAAAACTGTCTGCGTAGCTTAAAGCTTTTTGAAAAATACTTGAACACAATTAAAGAGTATTTCTGTTGTCCGTATTAAGTGCATTCTAGGTATTACCTTCCTCCTAAGTTTCCATGCTGAGACATCTGTCTTTAGATTCGAATTTGAAAATTTTACTCCTTACAGTATATTTTTTCCATCTCGGCCTAATCTTAAATAGTTTCTCTACAATTGTAAGTCATACAAGTATTTTATGAGGCACATAAAATTAATGGAAAACTGGGTATGAAAGCAATAAGAAATTTTTGGAAACTTTTAGGAACACATTCATGCATGCTACATTTCTTATCTAGGAAATTGTGTACTCTAAAATGCATTCCGCTCTTTTAATGGATTTGCAATTTCTGGTATCTACAGAATGTTGTGTTCATTTGCATTTAATAAGAAATATTAAAAGTATTTCGATATCAAACTTCAACTAAGTTTCGATTAAGTTTTGACAAAATTATGGCAGTTTAAAATATGGGAGCTGTGCTATCCGATCAATTGTCAATTTTAATTTTTTTGCAAAAATATATTTATTACATGTGAGGGATAGAGGAGGATATATATAGAGATTTTCCACGTTCCCTCGGGCGAAGACAACAAACCTTAACACTTCATCTTATGCAGCTAGGCACAAGTTTAAAATTTTGAGATATTTTACAAACTCACTTTTTCACTTTGTGGAGGCGTATAAAAATTCTAGTAATACTAATAGTAATAATAATAACAATGTTAAAATATATCTGAGAATGTTGCGGAAAAATAGACCATTTCTCTATACCTTTTAGTATGCTGTCTAATTTATTTGAGGAATTTATCTATTAGATATGAATCTGTTTGAAATTCGCATGTTTCAAATAATATGTTTAATAAATTACTGTTCAAGTAATTGCGAATAATTTGCGATTACTTATAAGTATTTTTGAATTGAATTCCGCACCAAAGCAATTAGTTGGTAGTTTGTGGGTCTGTAGCGCACTGGCTTCGTCGTCTAGGCTTGGCTGGACCATTTTTACTTTCTCATTGTTCTTATTTTAACAATTGTTGTTGTTGCTTGTTTTGTTCACCATTTTCGCTTTGGCTTCAGCGTCCCGTCGTCTCCTTTGCTTTTGCTTAGCTGTTCTGCATAAATTTCCCCTTAAGAATTGTCGCTGCTGCCATTGCCCATAAATGCGTGCAGGATTTGGCTAAGGTGGAGGGGGTGGCGGGGTGGCTGGGCGAACAGGGTGAACACACACACTCGGAGAAGAGCTTTGGGCGACGACGCGCCGAGTCGCAGGTGCTGGCAACTTTCAGCGACAGGCGAAAGGGTAGCAAAAGTGCGACAAGTGCAGTGGTGGCCAAAGGGTGACTTTGGGCTGTGGGGGTGGGGCCAAAGGGGCGGCTGCCGCTCTAGACAAGTTGCAGCTACGTTTGTTGTGTGTTTTGCCTGACAACAACCAAGCGCTTGCCGCCATTTTTAATATGGCGCACAGCAAATACACATCTGCACACACACATACACACACACACACAGTTACACCTCAGCTGGAAGGTAGAAAAATGCGCTGGCCTCTTGCAAAATGCCCCCGCTGCCTTTTACTTTTATAGCTCTGCTCCGGTTCAACTTTGGCACTGGCTCCTCTGCTGGATTTGCATATAAAACATTTGCAAATGTATGCGCGCGCACACACACACATACACACATTCGCAGACACACATCGCATATGGTATTTGCATTTGCTTGGGGGCTGCTGCTGCTGTGGCTGCTGCGCAGATGTGGGGGCCGCGGGCGGGGAGATTTCTGTGTGCGCTTTACCGTCATATAAATTTTCGATTGATATGCAAACTTAAAAGGAACCGCAAAAATTATGCTCCAGTGAGCTCCACCCGACAACACACACATCTACACACACGTACATAAGTTGTTACTGCAAAAAAAAACAAAGCGCTTGCGAGGGCTGCTTCATGATTTCACCAAATAATTTGTCAGTTATATTTAATAAACGTATTTGACAGAATGAAACTAAAAATCAGTTAAAATAAATTCGTACAATTAATACTTAATTTTCAATTTCATTTATCATAAAAGATTTAATGAGAGCCCCTATGGATTTATATTTAAAAAAAAATACAAGCATCTAAATAAATTGTTGTCTTTTTTGTAATAATTTAAAAACAACATATTTGTAAGTTAAAAATAAAATTCCAATCCAGGCGAATATAGCTCATGAAATCAACTGGAGTAAAAAGCAATATGTATAACCAATTAACATTTTTATCTGATTTCATGAAGTTAACATTTTTATTGTATTGATAAATTTCCAAACTATATCAGATATGTTTGATTCTAATAATGATTTTGTAGCTTTTGTTTCGAGCACGGCGTTCCTTTAATCAGAAGCATAACAGTATTATTTATATATACAACTTTAAGCTCTACCCTCGCGTGCACTAAACTCTAACAAATAACTATGTAAGTCTGCATGTGTGCGTGGGTATGTGTGTGTGTGTGTGTGTGGGTGTGTGTGTGGCCACGTTATAAAAATTCAACGAGCTGCTGCAAAGGCTGCCCGCCAATGGAGCAGCTTAGTCCAATGCCATACAAATAGCTCTGGTCTGGTTTTGGCGGGGCAGAGCTCATGGGGGCGGGGAGGGGAGGGGAAGGGGGCTTGCAGGGGCGGCGCTATGCAACATCCGTGGAAACTAAAGCCCTGCTTAAACATTTAACAAACTGCAGGCCAAAAGCTGCACAGGCCGCGTTTGACTGACATTTGACTGATGTTGTTGTTGTTGTTGTTCTTGTTGCAATCGTCGTTGTTGCATGCATATTCCAATAGATTTGACGCACCGAACACAGAAACCAATGAAATATATATTCAATCAAATTGAAATGCAAACAAGTCGATGCTACTGCTGCTGCCACGCTGCCACGCTGCGGCATGTGGCAGGTGGCAACTCGAATGTCACGTTCGTTTGCTGCCGCCAATGCCAAAAATTGGAATTGAAAAAGCCATGATAACAAAAACTGCATGCTGCATGACTTTGAATGACAGATGAGCGTGCTGCTGCTGCTGCTGCTGCTGGCATTGCAACAATAGGAGCAACTGCAACAACAGCAACGACAACTTCTGCAAAGCGCCAACAATGAAAATGTCGCGTTCGCATTCGCGTTTGCCAAAAAAAGGAAAATAAAACAAAAACAAGAACAATGACAGCTGCAAAATGGCAGATTGCAAAAACAACCACAAGAAGAAGAATAACAGCAGCAGCAGCAGCAGCAGCAACAACAACAGCAATGTGTGCGGGCGTTTGTTGGCTGGAAACTTAATTCAAAATCAACAATAACAACTGACAACAACAATGAAATGGTACAAATGTCAAATACAAAACCGAAATTTCAATACACTGGCAGGAATTAATTATAATAATTTAAAAGGTCAATACCATTGTAATCGTTCAAATATTGTAGGCAACAGAAAGCAAAGCAATTAACTATAAATTAATTATAGTCAACATATATTTTTTAATAGTGTTTAACCAAGATATTGTATTGCCATTATTTCTGTTAATATTTCAATTATAAATATCTATAAAATTTACTTGCATTGTGATCATATGATATTGTATTTGATATTCTTTAATTCCAAATAATATTTCAGTAAAGTATTTAAAACCTAAACCTTAAAACCTATGATAAATTCTCAATGAGTATATTTTGTTCCATAAATTAGTTTAGTTTAGTGTTTAGCTAATTGATAATAAAATAATGTTGACCAGATTCAGATTTTAAGTATGCAATTATGTCTATGATTTTTATAATATTTTTGTATAGTTATAATGGTTCATTGTTTTTCATTCCATATCAAGTCAATTATTCTATTGAATACAGTTGTTATTGCTATATACTACGGATATATCAAAAAACTTTAGATATTAGACAACTGGGCAATATTTGCCTGAAGACCTAAGCTGATTGTTTGTTCTTGATGTTGTTGTAACATAGAGATTTGAATTTGAATCCTAGCATATATCTGACAAATTATACATAAAAATAAACGAACGCATTTATTGTTGCTATATTAAGCTGCTTTTCATTCGAGCCTTCCCAGCAGCTACAAGTTGTACGAACTAGTTAACAGTATCCTAATGTAAGCTGATCTACTTAGCTACCTGTGTCTAGCGGACGGAAGCGGAAGTGACTGCGCCGAAGACGCTCGCGACAAATGGCGGTCGCAAGCTTCAGCGACTAGACGAATGACTGCGACTGACTGACTGACTGGCTGGCTGGCTGACTGACTGACTGAGGGAATGAATAACTAACCGAATGACTGACTGGTAGACTGACGTTGTCGGCCTTTTGAGCTGTTGCCTGGCTGGGCTCGACTGACTAACTAACTGACTGACTGCTGTTTCCGCTTTTTACGTTCATTGCCTCTGCCGCAATTTTAATTTTCCTAATGGATATCGATCCCAGTCGTCGGTCGCCCAACAACAACAACAACAATAACGGGGCACAACAACAGCGTCGTCGTCGCTGGCAAAAAGGATAATAGACTTCTTTATTGTGCATGCGACTCTATAAAAGTCAACTCTGGACTTTGTTGTGTGTGGCGCTGCTCAGGACGAAGGACTGCCGATTGCGGCGCGCTGACACACAAACCTTACCATACAAATACACACACACACGCACACAAGCACACGCACACACACACAACACACCTCAACAACCTCACACAATAAATAAACTGCTACGTCATGCAGCGAAAACAGTTGGCAGCTCCGTCTCTCCCACGCCCCGTCCCTCTCCCTATTTTCTCTCTTACTCTCTCTTTCTGTCCGTCCAAAGTTGAACTCCTGTTTTGGTCTTTAAAGCTCGCTGCCACACTGCAAATTAGATTTCCATGCAGGCCTATAAAAACCAACTGACCATACACTGAGCGAAAATAGACATAATTAGATTTCGTTCAAATAGTGCAGTAAATATCCCAAATTTTAAAAAATGTTCACTTTAAGTATGTGATGCAGGCAGAATTTTAAAAATAAAAAATGAATTTAGCTTTCAGTTAAGGAAACTTCATTTAACTAGTTATTTTCGTCCAGTGTTTAAGTTAAAGTTAACACGCCCGCAACCCTTACTCTTCCCGGCTGCAACCCTCTCCGTTTGTGGCCTAAATATCTGCCTAAACATTTGTACAATTTTCGTTAGCTCGGCATTTTTCCTAGCTGTGGGCCGCCAAGTGCGAAAATTAAATGAACCGCAAGTCGTAGCTCCAAAATCCCCACATGATGTTCAGCTTGAGCATCCGCTCTTGGTCCCCGCCGTCCCGCCGGCCCTCCGTCCCGCCGGCCAGCCTGCTGTTTTGCTTCATGTTTGCGTAGGTGTTTTGCGTGTTTCTATTTGCATAAATTTCTGCTATTTGCTCTGGCCTGGCCAACGTGACGGGGCCAAAGAGCCGGGTCGGTGAGCTGGCAAACTCCGTCCGTTCGGCCCGGTCGGAGATTGATACGAACTGCGGCTGCTGCCAGAGAGACTCGCATTTGAAATTGAAATTGGAATTTGAAATTTGCATTTCGCTCGTATTCGGGTTCGGGTTCGGGTTGGACAACAACATAAAACGGGTTTCTATTGGGTTTGTTGCCTTCATAAGTAGTCGCACTTTATGCTAAATATACGCAAACATTTGCACCCCCAGCCGCGCCCCCAAGTCGCAGCAACTTCCAACTTCTGGGCGCATCTTGTGCGAAAAAGAAACTATCAAAATATTCAAAATAGTCACGAACTTTTGGTTATTAAAATTCACAGATAGCCCCTTACGACAAGGGCAACATTTAAATTCAAGAAACTACACAATTATTATATTTTAAAATATTTATATTTATAGAATGTATATGAGATGTAAGATATTTCACTTAGCTAACGTGCCTTGATTGTCAATATGATAAGATAAAGAAACTCTCACAAAATTCCCGTCAAACGAAGTTTGTGAGACGTAAATTTCTTTGCTGCAACTCGCTTCCTAGCTGACATCCAACAGGGCTGGCAAATTGGCAACTGATTTTTGACTGTTGCTACAATTGCCGAACCCGAAGCTAATCGACAACGGGACGGGCAGGCAATCAATACCTGTGCAAACAACATTGGGAGCAATCAAAGTGCAAGACAGGTCAGATTTACAATGGGCACAAACCCAATGTTAGCTCAACATTTCTAATTAACTAGTTGAGGGCGTGAGACTGAGGCTGCCAGTCAAGAATGTAACGAAACAAGTTACAAATGGGAAATGTATGGGGAAATTCCATTTTCACTTTTCAAGCGAGAGGTGCAATATAAGCGCATTCTGAAAAGTACCGAAGTAAAGCTGGAGGAGATCTAATTCTGTCAATTTCCCAGTGAGAACTATGTGAATTGTGGGGTATAAAGGTAATGGTAGAGAATATATAATAAAAGCCAAGCGCAAATACGGATAAACTTTATTTAGTGTGTGATATTAACTTTATAAATACTTATATATGTATTATCGAAGATAGAACTTTAATAAAGTAAAGTTCTATTTTAGAGATACAAAGGAATAAGCAGAGCCTTTTATTATTTGTATTACGAGATTTAGTTAAATCTAGTTTAAAGCAAGTTGTGCAATAAATATACATTTAAAATATATGTTGAAAGCTGTATTTTTATCTAGAACATGAAATTTTTGAGAAATAAATTTTGATTGTCATCAAGATTTAAACGAATTTAGTGCCTACTAAAAATCTGTCAAATAGAGTTCCAATCTCAACGTTGGTCTGTTTCTTTCTGTTTCTTACTGTTCCCAAGCTCAATTGAAAACTTTAGTTTAATAAAGTTGTTTATTTACACTGATTATATATTTGGTATATACAATAAAATATTGAAATATTGAATGATATTGAATACAGAAAGTTACAGAAGCTTGAACTTGGCGAACTAATGGAGGAATGGCAATTGAGAATGTGCTTCTCAGACTCGCGCATCGATGTTCGTTATCTTAAATAGCAATTGGGTAGGAACAACAACAATGATAATGGCACATAACTACTCCAAGCCAACAACAAGTTGCAAACATTTCATTCTCAGTTATGGGCCGTGGGGGAGGGGGAGGGGGGGGGGTCAGCTAGGGTCTGTGGCGCTAGCATTGCTTGAGTGACATGTCCTAAATTTGTGAGCGCTGCTGCCTCTCGTTCACGTTGCTCGCCAGACTTTTACCGGCATTTCAATTAACCCAATTAATGGACGGGACCTAATTAAATTTTGAAATCATGCTGCCTGGCACACAACAACGCCAACACCAACACACAGTCACACACACACACACACACACAGGCGGGCAGACAAACAGACACGCAGACAGACAAATCAGTCAGCTGTTTTTGCTGCTGGCCAGCTGTGTGTGTGCGAGTGTGTGTGTGTGTGGGTGTGTGTGCATGAAGGAGATGGCGCGAAAGCTTTTACTGTTGTGTGAGCGTTACGTGTTGTGCTTGTGGTGTGTGTGTGTGTGTGTACTAATGTCAGCGTCTGGCTAACTGCGACGGCTATGAGCGTAGTGGCCCAAGCGGCGCTGATGACCTTGATTACAACATGAGAAGCCCCCCACGCCGCCCCCTTGCACTGCTGTCTCGCAGCTCGTCAGCGCAGCCAAACGGAAGCAGCGGCAAATAAAAACGGTAAAAATAATGGCAACTGGGAATCAGCAGACTGCCAACTGGCAACTAAAACAAATCATCAGGCCAAGCTGGCGGAACTGGGTGCCAAGTCAACGAACTGCTAACCGCAGCAAAACACACAGGGGGGTTTGGGGGTAGGGGGCGGTGCAGGCGTGGCACATGTCATTAAAATTGCAACAGAGCCTTGAACAGTAAACGGTAAACGAGACGCAGCCCGCACACAGCACAAGCCCAAAATCAAAAGATCAATAATTATTATGATGTTAGCTACGAGGCCAAAAAGACGTTGCCACAGCCGCAACAGCAGCAGCCGCAGCCAAGAGTCAAGACAAGGTGCGGCTGTGGCTGCCAAAAACTTCGACAAGCGCATTACACAGCCAACAATTGCAGCCAACAAGCAGTGGCGGTGGGCGGGGGACGGGGGGGGCGTGGTGAGGTGCGGCAGCAGTAGGTGGAGCAGAGACTAGCGGCATTTGCTTACAAGTGCAACCATTTTGTAGTACAAACTTCGAAAACCAAAAGCGAAATTGGCAAAACAAAGGCAAAAGGCAGCAAAAAGGAAGAGCAAGACAACACAAAAAAATATATATATATGTGGGGAAGGGGGAGGGAGCAGGGGGGTTGGTTTTGTCGGCGGCTTGACTGCCTCCATTGCCTGTGGATTGCAAAAGTTAGCGACGGCAGCAGCAGCAGCAGCAGCCGCAGCAGCGACGGCTGCAACTCAGCTGTGCCGCCCGCCAGTGGGGCGACTCATGCGCAGTGGCGCCAACCGATTGGCCCGCTTGGACGCCATTTAGAAACCGTGCGGAGCGAGACGGCAAGCGCTGTGTGCGAGCAGCGCCGCCAAACACCTGTTCCTGTTGCCCGCTTTTGCGTGCCTCGGCCGCTGCTTGTTTTTGTTTTTCGAAGTGCGCGACGCGCCCCAGACCCAAAGACCAAACCGGTTGCAGCTGCAGCGCAGCGTCGCCCAGCCGACGCGCGCACACTAGCCGCACTGCTCTAACACAGCGGGCGCGCGGCTGGCGTGCGAGCGGCGCAGCGTGCGAGCAGCCAACGAGGGGGTTGCTGCGCCGACGGCGACGCTGGCAGCGGCGCAGGGCACGAACGAGGCGAGACGAGGCGAGGCGAGACGAGGCGAAGCGAGGCGAAACGAAGCCAGGCGAGACGAGGCGAGGCGAGACGAAGCCAGGCGAGGCGAGCGCAGCGAACGAACGTTGTGTCTGTAAGTTTGCCTGTGAATCCGAAAGATACACACGGTCAGCCGGTTTAGTCGTTCAGCAGTCGCAGCGCCGTCAGCATCGTGAGGTACGCGTCGATTCGTTATTATTGTTGTTGTTGCTGTTGTGCGTTACGTTAAAAGAACGACAACAACAACGACAGCAGCAGCACACCAACACACACGCACACCCTAACAACTCGCAGTCGTTGTCGTCATCGCCGCCGTCGTCGTTGTTTGGTAACGTTTGCCGCCGTCGCCTTTGGATACGAGAACCGAAACTGAGCGCTCCCTCGACCTATGGCGTTATTACATTTACCTGTTCGCGTGTGTTACCAACTGTGACAACAACAGCAGCCACAGGCTCAGGCTCAGGCACAGTCACAGTCACAGTTACAGTCACAGTCACAGTCCAAGCTAAAGCCCAAAGAGTGCGTGCAAATTAAGATACATAGATACAAACGTATCTCAACGTATAACTAAACTGTACAAAAGTGCCTTAAAGCAAACAAACGAATCGCAAAACTCGATTCTCGAAACTCCTCCCCCCTGCACAAAATTAATCAACACTTGATGCTCAATGCGGAAAATCGTGCCAGAATTTTGAGTTACGCTTCTTTTGATTTTTCGATATTTCTCAAGTGTTTTTGGGTGGTTGCCGGTCTATAAGCCAAATATATGGTAATGGCAGAGATTGGTGGCCATTTGGCTCACCAGCTACCATTGCACAATCACAATCACAATCAAACTGGATTACAGCCATCGCTGGTGATGAATCATCACCTGGATTTGGATTGTCACGGCCATGATGTGATAAGTAAGTAAACTATATATGCATATATATATATATTTACCAATCCAAACTAAAAATCGGCTTATGAATCATATATGTATTTAAAGCCGTCGCACAGCCGTCGGTATTTGCCAGCTGTGCCTCAAAACCAGTTTTCAAATCACAGAAGCCGGCACAAAAATATCTCTAAATAACCGAGCAATTTGTATATTGTTTGAGTACACAACTTTTCAAGGTTCCCTGCACTCGCTTTCTAAATTGAAGGAACCTATTTGCATGAATAAACATTTAGTTTCTTTAACGGGTTATCAACGAGGGAAAAACAATTTTTAGAGATTTTTATCATTTAGCATAGATTCACATTCTTACCCGTTCCTATTTCTTGTGATATATAGTTTAGAAATATATCTTAGAATGGTATAATAAATATAATAATTTGATTACAATGGTAAACGTATATTTACCTTAACAATATAAAACTTTAACAACACAAGCAGAATTAAATTGCGCAATTTTAATTTAAGTTTTTTCTATCCAAAGGAACTTAAAGATAGAATTGGATTTCAACGTATCCTTTGAAATTTTAATGCAGTCTACACAAATATCTGATATCACATGCTCTAAGTTACTGATGCTGGGACTGGATAGGGAACAATTTATATATTTCTGCTATTTCTCAGGCTTTTTACAAGGCAAATTTATTCTTTGGAATATATTTTAGAATTTTTTGCCTATACGATATTAGTAAAATCAATAGGGATTACGTATATTGGCTAACCTATATTAGGATTATTCTCAAATCCTAAGATTTACTACTGTCCAAATCCCAAAAAATGTCTACATATACCGATTGCGAGCCCAACAAATCCCGTCCGTTAGTTTAATCAAGCATTTGTGTAAAGCAACCCGCTCTTAACAACCTCATTACTGGCCCATTCAAACATTAAACTAGCCAAACTAACCCAATTACTGACACATTTTGCCCAACTATCGAGCTCAGGGAACCAGAACCCACTCCGCAGCATTATCATTATCATATCATATGAGGCTAATAAAGCTATTTAAACGAGTTAATGACATATTTATGGACATTGTCGCACTCAGAAACAAATTAGACAAAAACAACGAAAATTTGCAAATTAAATTGCCATTAACCTTTCAAAAGCTCAAAAACTAATAAAGTCAAAAATTTGCTAAGTAAATGCGAATCGTTCAACTGTAAACAAATATAGTATATATATTATGGAATTGTCATAAAATTATACAGAAAGGAAAAAATCCAAAATAAAAATTGTATTAACAGTTTTTGACATTAAAAGCTAATAAAATGACAAAAAGCGTTAAGAAATAAAATTGAGTAATCAGTGAGAACATAAAAGTTAAACTCAGTTTTGGTGGCTTTTATCTTTCTTCCTTAAACTACTGAATACTTGTATATTAAGAAACTCTCGTTTGTATATTGCAGTTCAAAATAATGGAAAATAAATTAAAACTGAGTTCAGGGCAATGTGTTCGGTTTTAAGTTACTTTATGGCCAATAGATAGGTCACAACATTGCAAATGAAGTTAATGTTGCCGAGATTAAGAGATCAGCAGGTCAAGTTCAACTTATAATTGCCAAGGCATTGAAGTCGTAGGTTCGCAGTTGAAGTTGAGTTTAATATATTTAATTTTAAATTAAAAATGCAGAGCACTTCCATTATTGTACGGCCATGATCCTAAGCAACAATTGTGACTGCCAGCTGTTAGCACCTAGGTCTGGGTGAATTTTTTTAAATGTTATTTGCCTTTTAATCTATAAAAATTAAACTTCTTAAATTCCATTTTTATCGCTGGCTACAGGCCTACAGCTTTGAAACAAAAACTCAAAAATATGTTAAATACATTTACCTTTTTTAAATATTCAAATAAATTCTTGACTGACATCAATTATTTTAATGTAAATGTATTTAAAATCGTATCAATATAAAACAAAATGTAATTACACAAATAAATTCTTTTCAACAATTTAACACGTCGAATTCAAATTACAAGTAATTAATAAAGTGCAATGCTGATAAGAATAATCTCAGAGAAAAGATTGCGACATGATTAATGTGAAAAACGGAAATGTTTGAAAGTACACGTATATACATATGTATATATATTTTGAACATAAAATAATATATATTTATATATATATACATATACATATATTGACTTCTAGTTAACTTTAACTTTATTGTTTAACTTCAACCCTTGCTATCAGCAAGCTGGCATCTGGTAATTGCAATTGAAATGATTTACAAGACTTATAATAGCCGTAAGTTTTTGTAATGGGCATTGTTGCGAAAAAAATGATAAAAGAAAATAGGTTTAACCTTAGCCTTTGGTTGTTGGGTTTTTGCGGTGGCATTAACTTTTAAATTATGACTGTATTTTATTTTAAGTAGAATATAATTTTTGTGCCAGCCGCCAATTAACGGTTGAATGACATTTTAATGCTTGGCGGCAATTAAAGTGCGATTGCAACAAATTTATCGCATGCGATAAATGCATGAAATTTGTCAGCTGACAAATTTTTGGCCAGCTCGCGTAGAAAAAAGTTATTTTTGACCATATTCACATATTGCTTGCATTTCTAAATTATATTCATGAATTTTTAAACGCTAGCCCAGCATCAACCAGAAGTGTCATTAAAAAATGTGTGTGCAAGTGTGCGTGTGTGTGTGACAAATATATTTTATTTAAATTGTATTTGACGCTAAATTGTGACAAATGTTAGCTGCCAATTTTGTAACCATACAAAAGACCGCAAAACACTGAACCAAAAAAATCAACAACCAAAAAAACAGCGAAACAGTTGCAAAGTGTGTGTGTGTGTGTGTGTGTGTGTCTGTGAGCGCAAAAAAACGAGCGAAAGACGCAAAATCATAATCATAAACACGTTGGCCCCGTCGAGCGCACTGAATTATAAATGAGCCAAAAACAGCAGCAGCAGCAGCAGCGACTAGAAACTAGCTGCAGATACATTTGTATCTAATAGATACACTAGCATGCGGCTGCCCAAATCCAGCCACATTGTAATTTCAACTCTTAATTTGTTTGCGCTGCGCAAATATTAAATATTGAGCGAACAACAATTTTAATTTAAAAACTTTTCAAGCCCAGGCAAAAAGTTTTCTACTTCTAAATTTTTTTGTTTTTGCGATACGTGCAAACTAACAAAAGCGACGCAAAACTTATTTCTAGCTGCCAGTTGTGAGTTGCTAGATTTGAGATTTTAGTTTTGTATTTGAAATGAAAACAATTTCAGTTGCTGTATTTTGTTTTATTTGATTTTCTTGTTGTTTCTCTCTCTGTTTTTCATCTGACTGTTTGTCTCGCGTCGCTTTTGTTGGTTTGTTGATTTTGTGCGCCTGTAAACATTTTAATGAGTTTTTCATGTCACAGGCCCATTGGCTGGCCCCTCCATGCCCCTCACATGTCGCTGCTAACTTCTCAAGTAGTCGTTAAATTAATTAAATATAGTAGAAGGAAATATACAAAAAAACCGCTCGAGTTGAAGTTTTGTTTACACAAAACGCGACACTTTTTCGCTGTTTATTTTTTGCTGCATACTTCACGGCGCGGGGCAAACCACATACGTGTTGCCATTTCTAGTTTCTGGCCATGATTTTTTTTAATGCCAAACGCATAAAAAATTGACAATTTTTTGCGGTCATAAAAATCAAAACGATTTTCATTTTATAGATTTCGCCTCAATTGGCCTGAAATAAGAGCAAGCCGATATTATCGGACGTGCGTGAGTGTGTCACAAATTTGTTTACCATAATTTAATTCATATTAATTATATTTAAATGAATCGCAAATTAATCGCATGCCTACATTTTGTGAATTGTGACAAAGAAAGGAACAACAACAACAATGCCAACAAGTTTCGAAAGTTAATTATAAAAAATTGAACGAGCAAATGTGGCGAATACCCAAAAAAAATGTTAAAAAAATTTAATAAACAATTTGTTAATAATAAAATACATAGAGAAAAACCACAAATAGAAAAAAGCAAGTTAAAAAAGAAATGCGGCTTTTAAATGTTTTAGCCATAAAAGGCAAAGTGGCTTAGCCATGGCTGAGAGAATGGCGCAGAGCTAAGCTATACGTATGTCAACGATAGATAGATTAACTACCTATATAGGTTGCTGCGTATTTATAAGCTATGCTCAGCGTGTGACAGTCATAAAGCTTGTGAAAGGCGTTCGGTAACCGATTCGCTTTTGTGGCCATAAACGTTCTCAGCACATCATTAATCGTGGTTAAATTGGATAACGTCTATGAAATTGAAAGTCTTTTCGAGCAGCTAATCAAAAATTAAACGCATATAAGAAACTAGTTTATTATTTATTTCGAAAGTGCAGAAATTTAAATCAATTAAGGTCCGAGTGACACTAGCTGAAAGTACGAAACAGCGTGGGTTACAAAATATTTTAAGAAATATAGCTGACTTACTTTTAGGTTTTAAGGCTTGCTGTACCTTTAGGCTGCGTTGAAAGCTTTAATGTGCTTTTCGTTGCTTTCTGTTTTGCGCTAATTAGATGTAACTGATTTGAGTCTTAAGCGATGATTTTTGCATAAATTTATCTATTGTAAACACATTTGATTTTATTAGCGTGCTAATGCTTTTATGGGCTTTTAACATTTATTTCTTAATATTAAAAAGTTTATTTTTGAAGCTATCCGCAGACTTAATTTAAGCTTTAGCTGCTTTATATCATAGTCATTATTGTTATAGGCCTGTTTAAGTCACAAGTTAATTCAAAACTCTTAAAGATTTTTTCAAAAACTTTGACAGCAATTAATGTGCTTTTTTCTATATCTCATTGTGAACTTATAACCCCATCGAGTACATATTGAGCTTTGAAAGTTTATATTTATTAACGTATGTATATTTAGGTATTCACCTCAGCCTTGTACCTTACATTCTAGATATATTTTAATCAAATTCACTGGTTTCCTGACTTATTTCTTATTTAAGTTTGATTTCTACTTTATTTCAAATGGGCAACATCGAAATTTACCATGAAAAAGCTCACAGACTTAACTTTAAGTCACACAGCCTTCAAAAATCAACCCACTAGTCATGATTTTCCCATTGATTTCGAGCTGTAATCCAATCTAATTTGCTTCCTCTTTGCATCAGTTTATATTTATTTTTTATTTTTATCACCCAATAGGTAACTCATTATCATTTTTGGTGGCTAATCAGCAAACCAAATGCGCAAAATGTTTGCTGCTGATTTTTATACTTTTTTGAACGGAAATTCCAGGCATAATTTTCTAATTTCACAAGTCAAACAGACGCGCCAAGAGCTGTTAATTAAAGACAGGCAAAAACGAGCTCTAAAATAAAAACAAAACCAAACTGAAAAATCCCAGGCGAATTTACCTGAATCGAATTCTACGCTGCGTATCAGCAACTGTCTCTCTAAGTCTCTGTTTTCTGTTCTCTGTTCTCTGTTCTCTGTCGCCTGTCGCCTGTCGCAGTCCCTGTGTGCTTGTGTGTCACAATTGTTCGCTCTTCGCACACTCACACAAATGCATTTTAAAGGTGACACCAGGCGCAGGCGCACAGCTGTCTTTTTGGGTTCAGAAATTTAGTTTGGGAATCTGGGTATCCGTATCCCAATTCCAATTTCAATTCCAATTCCAAGCGCAGCCCGCACAGGTTTCAGGCCAACATATTGATCTAGTGCCGGGCCCAAGTGCAAAATCAGATAAGCTTCGCTCTGGGTTCTGTTTTGGAATTTATGATTTGCGCCTAAATAACTTTATCACCCCGTTCAGACAGGCAGACAGCGGCCGTGGAGAGAGGCAACGGGGGGAACCCAGGCAGACAGGAATATAACAAAAAAAAAGACTTGGCCGGAAACCCGAAAAAGCAAGCCCATAAAATATAGACGAAATTTATTTATTTTTTTTTACCGAGTGGCGCATAAATTTTGCCATGTGGGTGTGCCGGGCGAACATTTCGATGCCTTGTAATCAAAAGGGTTAAGACATATATATATAAGATATTTTTATCTATTTACGTGAACAGGAGGGATTAGTGTTGAGAGTCCAGCAACTGAAAGTTGTGCTGCAATTTTCGTAGTAAGCATTAAAAAAAAGATAATTAAAAAAATATATATATAATATATAAACATAATAATAATGAATTTATTGGTATATATCAATTATGTCATCTAAAAGATTAAACGCTTCAGTCGACATTTTGTCCGTAAAAGAAGTAAACTGATTACTGGGACTTTTCAATAATTTTATATAAGCTGTCCAAACTTCATATTCCAGTGCTAGAAATTTCAATTTTTCTGATATTTTAAATAAGCATAATTTTCGCTTCGAATTTACACTTTTTAAATGCTGCTTTAAATTTCCTAAATTATAATTGCTTATAGAAATATTTCAAGTTTAATTTAGTATAGAATATAAATTCAATAATATTCGACTTTTCGCAGAGAAGAATTAACATTGGAATAGCCATAAAAGAAATATATGCATTCTTGAATTGTTTCTAGAGTCTCTTTTCTGTTTCCGTGGACTTATTCTTCTTCACTCCATTGCATTCTAGTTGTAAAATTGTTTTCAAAGCTGACAATGCTTGTGTATCTGCCAGATACGTGGCCAGTTGGCTGCAGTCGCTTAAAGCCCAAATGGTTTTCGGCCTAATTACTGCAGGCCATGTTCACGTGTGAGGCGGCAACTCGCCTGACCTGGCTTGGGCACAGTGGGCATATTAAAGCAGCGGTCGCCTATTAAAGTGCAATTAAAAAATTGGAGCTCTTTAAGTTCAGTCAAGGTGTCAGCGCCTGTCAAGCGGCAGCGGCTACCGTTTGGGCCAAACAAATATTAAATTTCAAAAAAAAGAGGAAAAGGAAAGGAAAAAGGCATGAAAACGCGCGAGAGCGAGAGAGGGCGAGTGCGAGAGGCAAGCTGTGCATTTTGAGCGCGCTGCACATAAATCAACTGATATATAATGCCAAATTTGGCTGGCCTGGCCGGGGCCAGGGCTTTGCATGCCACGCCCGTTTATCGCGTGTGTTTGGCCAGAAGCAGAACCAAAAAAAGAAATGAAGAAACGTAAGCAAGCCCAGCAAAGCAACCACCAGTTAAAGTCCCGCTCTCTCCCACTCCCTCTCTCCTCTCTCTCACTCTCTCCAGGCGCTCATTAAACGGCGCCTTTTGGCGTCGCGTTTCCCGCTGGGATTTTGGGGGGCGCTCGCTTAGTTTTGGCCGGGAACACCCGCTGCGCCATATGACACCTCCACGGCGTGAGTGTGTGTGCGTGTGTGTGTGCGTGTGCTCAGGTGCATTTGTCTGGCTGGGCTGCCAGTTGGCCAGCTTGGGCGCTTTGCGTCGCTGCGCCGTTGCGCGTGTTGCATGCAACGCGCCACGTTGCTCGCTTTAATGGCGTCGCCTTTAAAGCTCGTTTGGGGAAGAGGGAGGGGGCGGGGGCGCCTCTGTTGCACTCTATTTGCGGCACAGCTATCTCGCTTGCGCTTGGCTTTTATGAGTGTCATTTTTATAACCCCTTTTTAATGACTAATTAAGCATGGGGCAATAAAAGACAAGAACAATAACAACAACGAGAACAAACAGCAATAACTTTCAACAGGATGCGGCAAGAGCAGACTCCGCCGAGAGAGCAGAGCAGTCAACCGAGATTTGGTTACATCAAAAAACTAGACGCCGCCAACGGTGGCGTCACCAATCTTGAGTCCAGACGCCAGTGGCTCAACTCTTGGCGTCAGTGGGTACTCCAAATTGGTAAGCGACACTTGAGGCAACAATGGCAGCAACAATTGCTGCAACAGCAGCACTACGGCCTGTTATATAATGCCCAAGCACTATATAGTATATCGCATTACAAGAACTACTTTTCCGCATCAGTTATTTATAAAGTACTTGAGGGCGAGAGGAGAGAGAGAGAGAGAGACATTTAGCATGTCGCCTATTTGTATTGAGAGCTCTTAATCTCAAGTATCGTCTGGTGAGGCAGACGCGGCCATCAACAGGTTGACCGCCCCTCCGTCACTCGGAGGCTCGAACCCGACCGCTCGCTGTGACTGCGACGCGTCGCGCCGCGGGGCAACTCATTCAGAATTAGATGACGCGCTGCGGTGGCTGAGGTCGGGACGGCGGAGGGCAGACGGCGGACGGCGGACGGGTACGGGATGGGTAGGCGGGCAGACGGTAGCCTAGCCAGCTAATTACCGTTACCTGCAAATATTTTGACTTGCAGCCAGGATGTGCCTACCACTACCTGCAACAAAATGTGGCTCATTATGTCAAATTGAAATGTTGCGCAGGCAACTGGCCAAACAAGTTGCACATCTCGGTGGCAAGTTTCTTTATGTGTGACAGAGTTTCATTTTATTTTTTTGTTGTTTCACTTACGTAACACGAAAGCAGAACCAGAATTCATATAAACAAATTGCCAACAGCCATAAATATTATAGATAAATCAATGGCAAACTCTCAACTGGTTTTAGGTTTGTTTCCATGCGCATTTATGTTCTTTATATTAACTATCGATGTTCATGGCACAATTACAACAAAACATTTTTTTATAGCAAGGCAAGCGATATTTTATATTTATTATATATAATTTGAAGTAGAGAGTAAATTAACAGTTAACAATAATTTAAGTTTGAGCTGTGTATAGCTTATCAGGCAATCAGGCAGCAATATGTAAATATATGAATACAAAATATTAATTTCTCTTTAAGGCATTCAAAAATTTTAATTTAATATTAAGAATTAATTTCTTGCAATATATATGAGTCATTACTATTACAAATCAATAATTGATGTAAGAAAATCCAAACGATTTTAAAGTTATTTTTAAAAATTTTAATTTTGCATAATATAAGATCAAGTGAAAGCCTTTTGAAAATCAAAATTAAAAAAAATTGCTGATCCATGTTGTTGTGGCTGTTGATTGTGTGAGGCCCTCGCACATTTTCTAGCTAGGTAGCCTAACCATCTGTGGTAATGCCTACTGGTAACAAAATGTAGCTCATTATGTCAAATTGAAATGTTGCCAGCGAGCTGAGAAACCCGCTAAACAAGTTGCAGACATTGCAGATCTGTACGAAAAGGTCTTGGGACTCATCTTTATTTAGTGAGGAAGTGCTCCGAGAGCGTTTTGTCGCCTAAGTGGGCAGCAATAAGTCTTCGAAAGAAGACAACAACAACGACAAAAACAACAACAACGGTGTCGACAACGACGATTACGACCACACAGCGCCAATGAATCATAGCATCAGCATCGGCATCAGGTGTGAGTGTGAATGCGAATCAGCGAGCGTCTAGTTTGAGTGCAGGCGAGTGCTGAAACTGAAACTGAAGCCGACGCTGACGCTGGACCTGAACTGCATAGCCCATAAAGCAGGCCTACTTAAAACGCCATAAAACCAGCAATTTATATACCCTCATTGGCCAAGACTTGACTCAGCCGAGAGACTTGACTCCCAGTCCCGCACCCGTACCCGCACCCGTACCCGAACGCGAACTCGGACATCGAGTGGCAATCAACGCCGCCGACTTTCGTCCACAGCTCGAACAAGCCGCTGCGGTGCAATGCTCCTTTGAAATTCAAATTTTATGAAGCTCATTAAATATAAATTTGTCGTTCGTTTGCGCTGCAGATGCAGATGCCCGAGAGCGGGAGAGGGAGAGGGAGATAGAAGAGAACCAACAACAGCAACAACAGCAACAACAACAATGCCACAAGGCATGTCAACAACAACAACGAACAACGACAACGATCTGTGGATCGCTCCGCTTGTATACGACACCCAAATAAAATAATATAAATTAATTAACAAAACGAAGCCGAAATGAAGTTAAAATTTGCATGAACAACGCGCAGCCTTTGGCGGCCTTCCTTTAAGCCAAGAAACGGAAAACTCAAAACCTGGCCAAATGAATTTCGAGCCGAGTAGCCGATGCTGCCCCTTGCGTGCGCGTAATCGACCAGCCTCAACTGCACATATATATATATATATATATAAATATATATATATATATAGTTATATATACTTGTATTTAGTTCTTTTGGCATCGCATAAAAGGACCACAACGAGCTGGGTTTAAGAATACGGCGTTAAATGGTCAACTCGATCTTGGCCAGCCATAAAGCAGTGGCGGCCTCTTTTAATGAGGTCTTAAGTTTTTATAACGGTCCACACACACACACAGAAAAACACACACCCGATGCAATGTGCATTGGAATGTGGCTTAAAGGCGCACCCAGCTTAAATAGAGATGAACATTGGCAAAAGCTCGAAAATACTTAACTTTTATATAAATAAACAGAAAATTCCAACTCCTTAAAAGCTTTTAAGTTTTAGGAAAATAATATCAATGGTAAAAAAAGAGAAGATACTAAATATATTTGATATAATTTACATATAATATATTTGGAAACATAAATTTTCGAAAATGATATTTTTAACATGAAAATCGGTTCAGTTTTGACAACATTAAATGAGTTTGAAATATGTCTTCAAATGTGAGGGAGATATATACTCTTTTCACTTTGTGGGAGAATATAACAAATTCAGAGTTGTGTGTGTGGTGATGATAATAACAGTTCATAAGTCCATAATATATCATCATGATGATAACTAAAAGGCTCTTAGGATGCCCAGGAAAATAGTTAAATTTTAAGCAATCTTGCTTAACATTTTCTTTATTATTTTTATTTAAAACGTGCAATATCATCACATTTTTCTGAGTGCAGAAACCTCAAGCATTGGTATTTATTTTTTAAAATATTTTAAATATGCAAATTAAATTTCAAACACTCTTTTCCAAGTACACTTAAATTTCCGCTTTTCTCTTGAGAATTTTTCCATTCTTATTTCTGAGCTCCTCTCGAGTTGCATCTGTTGTGAAATTCGCACCATTCAACTGATATTTTGCCGACTGCGGAAAGTATGTTGCTAACGCATGTTGCATGCTGCACGTGCAGAGGCAGGGCAACACGGCAACACCACAAAGCAACAACAACAACAGCCTCAATGCTCAAGTGCAAAAGGTGCGCGCATGCGCAACAACAACAGCAACAACAACAACAACTTGAACATCTCCCAGGCCCGAAATGCAAACAAGGCAGCGTCGTTGTTTCAGGCAGAATTAAAAGGCAGGGGAGCAGGTTGGCACGGGGGTAGAAGGGGGAGGGGGGAGCTTTGCTTTGCCTGCCTGTTCATGTTTGCGCAATATTTGCGACAAATAAAGCATAAAAACTGTTAAAGTTCACACGCGTCAGGTCAAATATTTACACAAGCCGCCTGCCATGGAGAGCAGAAACAACAACAAACAAAACAGCAACAAACACAACAACAGCAACAGCAACAACAACAACGGCAATTGAATGCAACAATGTGGTCAATTCTTTTTGGCCAAAAGCCACACGCACACAAACCTTTAGCCATAACTTGGCCAAAAAGTGTTGGCTAATTAGCCGCAGGCAGCAAATGCCAAACGCATTTATGATAAACACTGCAAAGAACATGCCGAAGATTAGGTACCCTACACATCTACTATATTTATACATATTTACATATTTATGTTTACTAAGCATATCCGTCAATTATGTTATCATGCCAAAAATTCCATAGGCAGCAGATTGTTCCCAGGAGAGCTATGTGCTACAGTAATCCGATGTTGCTAAGATTTTAGCAACATAAATGTATTATATAATAATAGCAAAGTTAAGCTTGACTCGAATAGAAAAATTAAAAAGTAAATCGAATCAAGTCCCATGTTTATTGATAAGTTTTGGCTTATATATTAGAAGCATAAAGAAACTCATAAGAAATAAAATAATGCTCATTCAAAAACCCAATTTCAAAACGAAATAAATTCTGATCAAGAATATATATGTATCTCAAACGGCGTCAAAATTATGATACCCTTGCAGAGAGTATCAACGAAAAAATATAATGAAAAACTAGTCAAAAATGTGAGTGTTAGGTGCAGCTGGAGGAGGAGGGGGAGGGGGGGGGCTGCTGAGGGGCAGTCAGCCTGTCAGCATTTGCAACATGTTGCGTTGGCCTTAAAAGGTTAAACTGCATTTTGATTTCCAATTTCGTTTATCGAATTTGTATTTGAATTTCAATTTGTTGTTTAGCTTTAATTGCTTTTGTTTCTTTCTTGTTTTGGGGGCGAGGTGGGCCGCGGGCCGAGGCAGGGGCAACTTCAAGTTGAGCCGAGACTGGAGTTGACGTTAATTTGACACTTTTCGAGTCATTTCTGACGCTGAGCCGTCAGTATTTGAAACGAGCCAAGCAAAAGAGAAAAAGAATTGAAATGACGCGGCTTTCACTCTGTGAACCTTTGTCTTGGCCCTGGTCGACGAGGGGTTTCGGTAACGGACAACGGCGCCTTTTTGGCCATTGGCGACACTTGTGTTAAAACACCATAAATAAATGTCGCGCGCTTATCTTACACAAACACACACACACGCACACACAAACACACACGCACACACACACCCCGAGCGATCCTGCGTCGGCGGGTTTGGCCAAGACAAATGCGTTGTCAACGCAACCTGCCTAATAACCCATCATGATCATCACTTAGCCCGCTTGTCCCGCAGCCGAGTCGAGAGCTGAATTCCCGCCTGTTGCTGTTGCTGTTGCTGTTGCCGTTGCTGTTGCCAGCCGGTTGTACAAGAAGCTCAGAGGAGCTGAGACTCCGGACACTATCGCGTCTTGTCATCTGTCTGCGCGCCAAGCAACACGCAACGCGCAGCGGCAGCATCCAGAATCCCAGCCAGAACTCGGGCTCGGCGCGGCTGCAGCTCGTCGGCATTTTGTTGCACACACACACACACAGAGAGAGGTCATTTCCGTTGCAGCACTCAAATATCTCTCGCAGTGTGTGTGTGTGTGCCTTTTGGCTGGCATAAATTGTGTTGCAGGCCCATGTCCATTTTGAGTCCAGGCACTCTTTGATGTCGCGGCATTGGCAGCTTCTGCCGCTTGCTGCATGTCTCGTATTCAAATTTGGCTTCAATAAAACGACAGCCAACAACTACAACAGCAACAGCAACAACAACGATCGCCCAATACAAAAATCAAACACTTCAAAGTGACTGCAGCCGGCGGCTTCTTTTGGTTTCATTTTTTTTGTTGTTTTGCTGTTGGCTTCTTCTCTGCCTCTTCCATTGATTCGAAATCGAAGCCAACTGTTTGCATTGATCAGTTCTGTTATATTTATATTGGCTGCGCTTCGGCTTACACACTCGCCTCCGAGTTGTTCGGATGAGCGCGTGACACGAGAATTTCCATCCACTTCAATGCACAATGAAATCAATCAAAACGGGACTCACAATGCGGCAACAGCAAAGGGCCAACATACTGGAGAGAACATATCCAAATTGTTGCAAAACTGAAGAGTTTTTAATAACTAGGTAGCCGAGGTTATTGCCATTGCCTAAATTGAAGAGGAAGTAAGCACGAGAGATCAACATGAGATCAACAAACAACATTTATATTCCTCTCTGAAATCAGCTAAAACCCCTTCCCATATTTTTAACCAGCTGCGAAATCCAGCACTAACGCTAGAAATTGAACAATTGCTCCAAATCAGCAGTTAAAATTTACAGCAAGGCTATGTGACCATGGAGGACACAAATAATTTAGATCTGAACATATACCTGAAATCCGAACGAGGTCGGAAGAATAAGAACAGCATTTAATTAAAAAAAACAAATGTTTTTGGGTATATAGTGTATTCGATGAACGGTAACAAGAGAAGCATATGACAATTAAGAACGTTGCAGTCGGGCGTAACCGACAGCGTAATACTCCATCACAGTGTAATAATAACCAAAATTTGTACCCTAGCATTATTTGTACACATAACAATTCAGAATCAATCTAGAGACCAAACCTTGACAAAAATGCCAAAGTTTTGACAAAGTTGGGGAAACTTTGAAATATGGGAGCTATGAAGTTTTGTCAATTTTGGCATAATTTTTAAATACAAATTCTTTTTGCTCAAAGTCTGTCTTGAAGTCGTTTTTCTACTGATTGAGACAAATACATTCGGTTAAAAATATTAATGTGCAATTCAAAATAGTGAGAAATTTATTTTTCTAAAACTAGTAAGGAGAGGCAGAGAAAAAAATCGTTGTTTTCAATTATTCACGCATAAGAATTGAAATCAAATGAGAATTGGTTCCGTTTTGACCGAGTTATGGAAGTCTGGAATATGGGAGTTACGGATCTGAGAGCTTTACATGTCAAAATTGTTGTCAAGCTGTATCTGATGCGGGTTATCACGAGGACATATTCCATGTTGCCAGTCCCTAGCTTCAATAGTGTGCATTCTGGCAGACAAATAAACGGACAAGCAAACGGACAGACGGACAACAACAAGAACGCAAAGGAGTATAAAAATAAAGGGTTGAATATGATAATACAAAGCAGATATTTACAACGAGAACCAAAAGCAAACACCATATAATTATAGTGTCTAAAAGCGTACTTTCAATATGAATCAATCTGATAAGATGAGTAAAAATGAGTAGTAGTCATTTGTAAAAAAAGGCAGTCGAGATAATTATGATAATTATGAGAATTGCTGGGTCTGGGAGAAGAGCGTCATGGGTTAATTGTTAATTCTTTCTAAAATAATTACCTTTAACTTGAACTTTTACACAAAAATGGCATGTAAAGGCCTTGACTAATTTGAAAGTGTATAAATATTTGGTTAAAAATTGAACTGGCATTCCAATTTGATGCCAACTCACGCATCTATATTCAAAAGTGGCTTCAATTTTTCTCTGCCCATCACTAAGACTCACTTCACTCGGACTCACGCAACCATCTCCAATTTACATTTAGCCCGTTCTCTTGCCTTCTTTTTGTTGCTGCCTCAATCGAAATGCTCTTTGGTGTTTTGTGTAATTAATTAGGCAAATTTATATATCCAAACATATATATGTAAATACACAGGCAAACATTTATCGATATGTATAGCTGTGTGTGTGTGGAAATGTTTATGGAGCGGTGCATTGTTTTTGATGTGGCCCATAGCTAAATAAAGATTACGTTGTCATTGTCAAAGTAACTGCACTTAATTAAGCCAACTTAAGACACACAATCAAAACGCCGGCCAATGCAGAAAACCCAAAATTGCAACACACACACACAGACACACATGGAGGGTCCCCATAATTGATAGGATCCCTGCGAGCGGAGGCAGACAAACAAATCAAAAACCGCAAAGCTTCCTTCCACACAAAAACCAGTGAGCAGCCGGACAGACAGGCAGAGGGGCAGGGGGTGGGGAGGGGATACAGGACAGGAGACAGGCACACAAGCTGGACAATGGCAATGAGTGGCTGAGCAGGGGCAGGGACTGGGGGCAGTCAGTAGCCCCCGGCCCACGCAGCGCACTCGAAACAATGGCCAGCGAATGTTGCCTAATCAGTGAGGAGAGCTCAGCCCGAAGGCTCCAGGACGGGGGCAGGGGCAGGGGCAGGGACGGAGGCGGCTGCCAGGATGAACGCTCGTTATGTAGTATCTACAAAATTGATGAGTCTGTCAAAATGTGAATGCGAGAAATCGAAAATCGGCGAACGATACGGCACAGTCGGCACGTGTTTCCCCCTGCGCTGTCATCATTAATTTTTTAAGCGTTTCGCTTGCGCAGGTAAAACAAAAAAAACCAACTAAAAAAAATATAGAGAAAAAAAAATATAAAAATTCAGTGTTGTTCCTGGAAAAATGACAAATTTTCGTAGAAGTCACGCGGCTGACAGCGAACCGGCTGTGGGAGTCGCCTGGCCACTGGGAACTGGGAACTGGGAACTGGTGTCGCCTCTTAGTTTTTATGATCATGTGAAATTCCTAGTTCGGCGGCACTTGCTTTTCAACTGTCAGTGGCCGCGCTTTGTATTTTCATTCAGCAAATGTGCCATAAATCAAAAAAAAACAACAACAAAAAGGTAGCGACCACAAATCCCAGCGAGCTAAACAGTAGTTGCTTTTGAAATCGCGCGCATATCCGCGAGAGCTTCCATAATTTCGAGGCACTGTAGCCCGGATTGCCTGCACTCGCAACTCTCGCCCGTGTTCGTATCTTATCGATGCTTTGCATTTTGCATGTTGCTGTTGTCGACAACAACAGCAACAACAGCAACAGCAACAACAACAACAACAGCAGCAGCAGCAACATGGCTGCAAAAATGATACTGCAGCTACGGCAGCAGGAGTTGTTGCAGCCACAGGAGGCATGTGGCACACAGTCTGTGGCAGCCATTGCAAAAAAACTGGTTGCACAGCCAGCAATTTTTTTCGTCTTCCCATTTTTGCCCAGTTCGATTTTGGTCTTTTGAGAGATTGCCGACTTTGATAACCAGCTGCTGGTTATAGCTGCGCATCTCATGCATTTTATTTTTTTTTTCCCCCTCTGGGCGTTCATTATGTGCTTTGATATGTTTATTGCCCGTTTCGAGGCAGCCCCGGACAGTCACTCAAAATATCATAGAGTGGAGCAGACGGGCCACAACTATCCATCAAGCTTCCTCCCCCCGCCATCTCAGCTCCAGCTCCAGCTCCAGCTCCAGCTGCCTCTGTACACGAGCGAAACGCGTGTAGTTAGATAAAAACGCTTAAACGCGCAAGATACTCAGCCAGATACGAATTCTACGAGTTGCTGTACAGCAGGCGAATCTACAGATTCTTTTTAGCATTCATGTCGTAGATTTCTTCACATTTATTCCACAGCTAGACAAAATTATTTTGGCAAGTCGCGGCCCTAAATACACTTTAACGGTTACGAGATACATATTTTTAAAGCATCAGAATCATCAATTAAATTTAATTGTTCTAATTGAATTGGCAATTCTGATACATTAATAATTTTATGTTACTAACTTAATATACTTAAAATTTAATGGTGTATATAATACAACTTTGTGGAATGTTTGAAATGTATTTCAACTTTATGTGTGGGAATTATAAAAATATTATTAAATTGATATGAAAGGATTTCTTAAAAAGTCCTAACATACAATTAATTCTTTAAAAAATTATAATAATAATAGAAACGGCATTTTCTCTTCGTTCACTTTCGCTTCAAATTTTCTTCTGTGATGTTACAAATTTTAATTATTCTTATATTTTTAATTTATTTAATGTTTATTGAAATATGTTTCAAAAAAAAAACAAAGAGTTTTTTCTGGGTCCAGTGAAAATACAGGAGACTTAAAATTATGAAATCCATTTTTGTTCATCAAAGACCTTAAGGCTTATAACTCATGCACCAGTTTACCAAGAATTGAGGAAGCTACTCTACTTCTTACATATCGTCCTTATTTTTGGTCTTAAGCCCAGAAAATATAGTTCCTTTCAATATCTTTCTATATCAATTCAGCCAATGCCAAAGATATTTAGTGGCGTACGCATTGAGTATGCAAGCATGTTAGGTGTCGATAGAGTAATAAAATATGCCTGAAATATAATAAATATAGGCAGTGCAATGCCAGCCCCTGAGTACTCTTTCAGTTAGTGTATTCACAAGAGTGCCAGGTGGAAAGGTTCAAGAGCAGGCGGCAGCCCAAAGGTGCGGCCATTAAAGATTCAAGCGCTATAAAATAAAACTTGAAATTGAAGCCAAGATCACAGCAACAACAACAGCACTAACAACAACTACAGGTTGTCTATTATTACTTTTGTTGCTGCCGCCTGTTGTCAGATGTTTAATTGAAAAATGTATTGCCGCAAAAAAGCAAAAATGAAGGACATGCAAAATTGACACGCAGCTCGCAATTGCTGCCAAAATGTTGCAAATGCTGCGAACGTTGCTCGTTAAAAGTGAAAAAGCCGCAGCAGCCGCATGTGCTGCCACACCTCAACCCCCCCGCCGCCATCCGCCAGCCCCCAGCGCCCCAACACGCGTGCCCACCCACCACAAGCGCCGCCCGCCGCAGTGGAAAAATTCATAGACGACAAACACGAGACGAAAATTGCATTTGCCGTTGCCAGTCCCCTGCCCCGCCATCGCCCACGCCCCCGCCTCCCCCTTTTAGCGGCGCGTAAAAACCCCAAAGTGTGCCGAAAAACGAAAAATCGGGCAGACCACGGCGCGCCAAATGCCAAAGCCACCCCCAACGACAACACTGGGGGTGGGGGCGGGGCGGTTTTGGGCAGCACAACATGCAAAAGATACGCCGCAAAAGCGGAAAGACCCCCGACTACGTCTGTCCCCTCGCAAAAACAGATACAAGCGCTGGAGTTGCGCTTAAATTCCCATTACGGCTCGTAATGGCTGCGGTGTGTGCGTGTGTGTGCGTGTGTGTGAGTGTGCGTGCGAGGGAGCCCAAAGAAATATGAAAACGCACTGCGCAGGATCATCAAGGCAGACAAACACCTACACACACACACACAGAGCAGCAAACAATGAATGCGAAATGTCAGTCAGCAAAAGATACGCAGCCTGGAAATTTATACAAAAGAAGCTGTCCAAAAGCGACAACAACAACAACGACGAGGAGTCGGAAGAAGAAAAATGGTGGCCACGCACACAACAACAACAACAACAACGGCGAGCTCATGCCTGACTATATAGGGTAGCTTGGCTGCCGGCAGCGCAGGCGGAAGAGCGAAAAACGCGCGAGTGCGACAGAGATGCGAGCAGAAAAAAGCGCACATGCCAGGCTAAAAAGGCGAAGACTGGGCTGAGGCTGGGGCTGGGGCTGGGGCTGGGGAGCTTTGCTTTGAGCTTGAAGGCTGCCGCTGAAGGCCGGCCGTGAGGGGGATGTGGCGGGGGCACAGGGAAGTAAATGCTGGCGTCTGAAGTGCTTGAAGCATGAAAGCAACAAATAAAAGCAAACGAGAAAACGAGGCGAAAAAAAGCGCAGGCCAAAAAAAAAAGAAAAAGAAAAAAGAAAGACAGCAACAACAACAACAACAACAAAAGAAACAACGGCAAACGGGCAACGGCAGCAACTTGTCTGCTCCGCCTTTATAAATAATTCATGTGCAGAGGCTGCGAGTGCGAAAGATACGCAAGATACACACACACACACACACAGATACAGGCACAGATACAGATACAGTGCGCTGAGATACGCAGCCACGTTTAAAGATACAAAGAGGAAACAGCCGCAAAGCTTCGTGTGTGTCGCTGCCTCTCTCTATGTGTGTGAGTGTGTGTTTGTGTATGTGTGTGTGTGCGCGGCACAACGAAACATTTAAAACGTGCTAAACGCGCGTCAAAGTTTTTCTTAATTTTTCAACAGGCGAAAAGTTTTTCCTGTTGCAAAAGTTTTTTTTTCGCTGTGCTGCCAAGGATTACACAGCACACACACAAATAAGTTTAGTGCATGGCCATGTAATGGGGAGGGGACATGGGCAGCACTGGCACTCGCACTCGCACTCGCACATAATGTGGCAATGATTGCATTGATTTTTTTCCATTTGTCTTTTTGTTTTTGGCACCCAAACTTTTGGACCAGGCAACTTAAATACTTGAAAATTTGTGCGCCGCTTGGCAGATTTATGAATTTTTCAAATGTTTTTCTCCGGAAAAGTTGTATTTTTGGGGCGGCAATTGGGCAAACACACACACACACACAAAGTCTCACAGTCGCACAGACTCGTTGGCCAGGGCTTATTTGATAACAGTTTGTTAATTAGCGCCATCTTTGTTTTGCGACTTACTTATTTGTTGTTTTTTGTTTACAACAAATCGAGGCGCATAATTGGCTAAAAGTGCAGCGCCAGCTGCGTGTAAAGCACATTAGCAGATTAAGGAAAGCGCCAAGCGATTTGCCGACGCTGCCAGTTTGCCGACGGCACTTGCAAAATGCTTAAATATTCATTTCGCTTGATCTAAGCAGGAAATTAAATGCACTTCAATTGAATACAGTGTGTTTTGTAGTTAACATAACATGGCAGTCATTAACAGCTTCATAAGCTGCAGCTCTGTTAACAGGCGCTCTATTCGACGTGGGAGTGTCATAGCAGTCAGCTCTCAAATGCAAAACTCTAATTTCAAATGTAATCTGAATGCAACTGCAAATATTTTATTTCAATTTCAATTTGTTTGTCTTTGCAGAAAAACAACGTTTGTCGCACTGCGTGGGCTGCGGCGGTCAAATACACGATCAGTATATTCTGCGCGTTGCCCCCGATCTGGAATGGCATGCGGCATGCCTCAAGTGCCAGGAATGCAGGCAATTTCTGGACGAGAGCTGCACGTGTTTTGTGCGCGATGGCAAAACCTATTGCAAGCGTGATTATGTTAGGTGAGTTATCTGAACAAATACGGCTAGAAATAGCCTGGTTAATCCGTCAAAACAGCTGCCGAATTAATCAACTAGGTGACGGTTATGAGTAAGACTCCATTAAATTTACGATTGTGGAGTATAGCATTGATTGCGGACAGTTTTCGACAATATAGGAGTTTGCATTAAGCGAGAAAATTTAGTTGCTTTATTATTTAGAAACTTCTTACAATCATATTAAATTATTTTTAAATTTGAACAAGCTCCATTATTATTATAAAAATCCTTTTTTTTGTGAGACGTACAAATTCAAACGTAAATACTTATTACATTGCAGTCGAGTGTAACCGACTGCGAAATACTCGTTCACAGTATAACAGCTTTAAATAATTAATGACTGTTAATTATTACTGTCTTTTTTTAAATAATTATTCTTGTCATTTTTGGCGCGGGAGTAGGCACGCCGTAATTTTTCTGTTAAACTTTGTGACTCTAGCTCTAAAATTGTGGCATAAATGGATTTTCTCGGGCTAGCCGCCCCAAGATATGTATATAGAGGAAGACATCAACAATCTGTCAAAAAATATTTTGTATCTAGCATCAAAACTGCTCATTTATTGATAATATCGATATATATGATAAGATCGATATACCCTCCATCTTATCATGTATATCGATATTATCAATAAATGAGCACAATATATATTTAATAATAATGATTATACATGATTAACTTAGGTGCTATAAAATCAGATTTTAATAAAAAAAACCTTAACTTGCTTTATAAAAGCTTTTAATAGCTACTAGATAAGACTCGTCAATGATTTAAATATAATAGCCCTTAGCTAATATTTCTTTTCTTTGAATGCTCAAGCTACAATCTCTAGCCCACATCCAGCCTCATTAAAACTCAACCTTATAGAGGAAACCGATAATATTTCCTGATTAAAAAGCAACTTGTTAGCCCGTTTCGAAACATTTTCTCACTTGTACAAATCATGAGCTAATTGTACGAATTAGTAAGCTGACAGCACAGATACCCTACGCACGCGCCGCACACTCGCAGCAGGCTCGAAGCTTGGCTAGATCATGCGCTTGGCCTGCTGGAAATGGTAGCAGCCGTCACTTGTTGGCCATGTTAATTAGATGGAGCATGCCAACGAATCTTGTTTAGGGTGCGCACAAGCACATTCTAAACGCCAGTCGGCAGCTGGGGAGCTGGGAGCAGATTTCATCATTGCCAAATGTATGACGTGCAACAAACTTTTGATAGCAACAACAACAGCAGCAATAACAGCTCACAAATAGCCAGTTGGGTTTGTTTGTTGGCAACGTCAATGAGAGGGGGAGGGGGAGGAGGCAGCTGGGGAGCAGGAGCTGCGGCTGCGGTTGTAGCTGCTTCTCTGTCGTCGCATCGTCGTCGCGACTGCCAACTATTTGCCATGCAAATCTTTGAATAATTGATTAGCACGTGCAAAGCTATAAATTAACACTTTACTTGCACAAATGATTGATGTTCGGGGCGGCCGACACGGCAGCCACAAAAGACAGCAGCTGGTTTACATTTTTTTTATTTATTTTTGTCGTTATTCACTCTTTTATATATTTTTTATTTTTAATACCCTTTAGCCATAAAATGAGACAAAGCGGTTATCGGTAAAGCTGTGCAAATTTATGTAACACTCGACGGCAGATATTGTCGAATCTATAAATTATATATGCATATTCTTATCAGCATCAAGAGTTGGCTTTTTTAAGTTCTTAGGAAGCATGTGTTTATAAGGAAGCTATAATTGGTTTTGAATTCTTGTTCATCTCGATTATCTCTAAAAATAACTATTAAGAAAAGAATTTTTATTTGCGGTGCTCGGTAACAATCAAACAATAAACAAGAAACAAGAATTTATTTGTATTAAATTTATTATCTTTAAAACTAAAATTTGTAAGTATTAAAGCGAGAGCTAACAAATCTGTACAACACTTACTAGCCGTAAACAGGGTATGCCCAAGTCGAGCCGACCCGCCTACCCCACACTCGCTTGCTGTTTATTTATTTTCTTTTTTCATAAATGTTTTGTGTGTTCCTTAATAGTCATAAACAAGCGACAGCCACCAGTTGAACGCATTCAAGGCTGTTTACAGACGTATTCACATTTGATCTAATCATGGGACCCTCTTTACTTATGCTCTATTCACAGGTTATTTGGTACAAAATGTGATAAATGCGGTAACTCCTTTAGCAAAAATGATTTTGTGATGCGAGCCAAAACGAAAATCTTTCACATCGAGTGTTTTCGTTGCTCAGCGTGTGCCCGACAACTGCTGCCAGGTGTGTGTTTTTGCTACCCCCATCCCCCAGCCAGCAGGCCGTTCCAATTGCACCCCAAGCCCATTAGTTAATAACAATATTTGTGTTTATCTTTTGAACAGGCGATGAATTCGCGTTACGCGATGCGGGCGCCCTGTACTGCAAGGAGGATCACGATGTGCTGGAGAAATCATCGCAGAGTAGTCTAACATCATCATCTGTGGAGAGCAACAACAACATTAGCACTAGTAACAACAACAATACAAATCTTAGCAATAACAACCATTCCAGCGAACTGGGCTCAATGTCAGGTGAGTGTCGGCAGCCAAATGTTTACCCACTCGCTCAGTTGCGCCTAATTGACCCAAGCTGGGGAAGAGTTCACTTAGCGTTAAAGGGGGCAGCCCTTAAAATAATGTCAAGCACATTTATACTGGCAACTCAGCCTAAGAACTGATATCTGTTTAGGAAAATAGTTTCTGAAGACTACTGAAATTTTCTATTACTATTTACACTGTGTTCGCACCTCAAGCTTATGTCAATGCAAGACAGATACTTTCTTAACTATTTGGATAAATAACTTAGCTTGTTATTATAATTCTTTATATTTATTGGCTTGGTCATAAAACAACGTCTATTATATTTGGCATTTGATTGTAATTAGAGCCTTTGGCTTTTGTGAAATCTATTTGGCCTTAATCAATCAGCTAACCTTTCTGCAGGTCAATTACCTTAGATACAATAGTTGTTAAATCACAAAAAAGCTATTTTTCCATAAGACATTAGACTCGATGGCTAGTAGAATTTGCTTACTTGGGAGTATTTAGATTATAAGGAATTCGAATTTGCTTAGGTACATTATAAATGATAAAAGCAAGCAACTTATCAGACTCCAAGCAATCCATTTGCTAAAAACTCCTTTGACTTGACTTGACTATGTCGTTTGTCAAGTCTCATAATTATCAAAATTGCAAGAAGTATGAACAGGTTGTCGTCTGGAGGCACCTCCGTGCCCCTCTTGTCCAATTTGCAGTGCGAAGAGCTAACTCAATTAGCCCGAATTGCAATAGAGTAAATGATTTTCCGAGTAACGCGCCTATCGCCTGGCCTAGTTATCCGCCCAGATTGAAAGTCCGGCCCAATTAGGCTAAATAGAATTAGAGACAATGAGTGGGGTCGGCAGTACAAAGGGTTGCGTGCGTGTTTTATTCTTAGAAAGACAGCGTTACATCCTTGTAAGCGATAAAGTGTCAATAGAAATCGGCAAACGTCAAACAATGTACGACAATTGTCAAACCATATCGTCAACATAATCTCGTTGTTTAACCTGGAGTAGAGAAAGAGAGAGAGGGAGAGAGAGAGAAAGGGAGGGTGAGAGGAGAACCGGGTACTACAACCCAACAGACCTTATCAACATGCGGCGGTGTTGTCAAAGTCGGGCAAGCTCGTGTGCGGGCTCCAACGAGAGAGAGCGGGAGAGAGAGAGCTGGAGAGGCAAGGCTGGGGAATTCGCAAAAGGTGCTGCGGCGCGGGGCAACTGCAGCTGCTGTGGCAAACAAAAACTCCGCGTTGCATTGAAGCATTCAGGCGGGCAAACATTGACAACTTCTTGGGAATCGTGGCTGTGGTTGTTCAATCTTTGAATCTTGACGGACCGCCCGATCAATCCAGCGTCTCATGAGTCCATTCATAGTTCCACTCGCCGTCTATTTGTTTTCAACTCGAATGCGGCACGCAGCGCGTCCGAGTGTTTGTCCAACTGCGGCGCTTTGAAGTCCCAGCGAATTCCAGTCACAGTCGCAGTCACAGTCACAGTCACGGTCGCGGTCACAGAGCCATGGTTTCGGGCGCTTTAATTTGTATAAAAGTTTTTGCCAAATTGCCGTTTTTGTAGCTGTTGTTGTTGTTGCTTTTTCTCATTGTGTCTTCAAACGGCGCCGACACCCGTCGATAGACACAAACGATCTATTGTGCAGCTCTGTTCATTCATCGATGCGATCGTTATCGAAATTAGATAACGATAACAAGTTGTCAGGGACTTGTGAAACACGACTTAATTACGAATCACGCCCATTCCCGTGCCCCAGACATCATTTCGTGTGCCGAGCAGCCTCTTTGATCTACACTGGGGGCCAGAGGGGAGCCTCCGGCTGGAGACTGTGCTATTTTTGGGTGGCATTTCTGGCTGCGCGCTGCGGCCTATTGGAATTCGCGTTTGTGGCCGTGCTTGAGGGCAATTCATCAACGCGCACTTCAAAGCGAGAGCGAAAATAGCAAATGATTGCGAATTGACAAACGATTTTCGGTCGTTTCTCTTTCTTTTTTTTTTTTTTTTTTTTGCATATGTGTACAGATCTTAACCCAGTTTTGTTTCTTCCGCTCTGCAGATTCTGGCAGCGAATCGGGCTCACACAAAAGTATTAGGGAAAAGCGTCCCTCGGGTCCATCGGATGGCAAGCCGACGCGAGTGCGCACCGTGCTCAACGAGAAGCAGCTGCATACGCTGAGGTAAGCCCCCCCACCCCCTCGTTGTGCAACCTGAGCTTACGCAATGCCCCATCTACTTAGAACCTGCTATAACGCTAATCCGCGACCTGATGCGCTCATGAAGGAGCAGCTGGTTGAGATGACGGGCCTCTCGCCGCGCGTCATTCGCGTCTGGTTCCAGAACAAGCGCTGCAAGGACAAGAAGAAGACCATCCAAATGAAGCTGCAAATGCAGCAGGAGAAGGTACGCCACTTGATCTCTTTTGGCCACACCAATTGTCTGCAGCCCGACGGGTCTCTTTGCTTTCAGGAGGGCCGCAAACTGGGCTACGGCGCCATGCAGGGCATACCCATGATCGCCAGCTCGCCGGTGCGCCACGATTCGCCGCTGAATCTGCAGGGTCTGGACGTGCAGACATATCAACCGCCATGGAAAGCCTTAAGCGATTTTGCCCTGCACGCCGATCTGGACAGCAACGGGGCCATCAATACGCACACGCCCGCATTTCAGCAGCTGGTCAATCAGGTGAGCAGCCAAACTGAACAGGACGGAAGTAGCTTATTATGTGGACGAAACTATAATTATGCGAAATTGTCTATGGCTAGCATAGTTAGTATTACAAGAATTGAATGGTAGACAAATCGTAATACTTCTGCTCGAAACTACAAGAAATGGACGTACAAGTGGAGTATATAGAGTTTTAGTAATGTAGGGATCGTCAAATTTTTTAACAGCTGAAGAAATTTGCTAATCAACCTTAAGCTCGGGATCTAATCATCAACACATTCAATACGAGTGGTTTACACTTAACAAAATAACTATTCGAAAAGGGCTTGACAGATCGGTTCAGTTTGGGATTAAGTTGTAATACCTTAGCTTAAAACTGATTGGTTTAAATGAGCAGAATTTAAACTTTCAGTTGGGGATTAGCTCCTCCCACCACCCATCTAAATATAGTTTGTAAAATCCAAACGCAAATCTTTCAATATTCTCATGTTCTCATATTCTCATTCCCTGCGCAAGGATGACAAAAAAAAAAAAAAAAAAAAACAAATATTTACTTTTATACAAATTTTATATTTATATTTTTTTATTTAACCAGTTACCAATTTGTAATTTTAAACTCCAACTTGGGAACTGAACCACTCTAATGTGGTTTTGACTGAATAAAAACTTGTAATATTGATAAAGGGCACAAGCCAAAGGCCAATGCTGGGCAAATGGGATGCTGAATGAGATTAGCAATGCATTTTACTAATAAATTGTTCACCGCTTCTCTTTTCCTGCTACAGATGCACGGCTATGACTTGAATGGAATGCCCGTGCTGCCGCCACATCCGCCACAGGGACCACACCCACCGCCGCCGGGGCAGCAAATGAACGGGCCGCCTGGGGGCAGCAGCTTGGACTCGGGCATTACGTCGCACCATCATCCGGATAGCACAGACTCGTATGTGACCTACCTGGAGAGCGATGACAGTATGCAAGGCAGTCCATAGACAAAACGTACCGAATCTAATCTCAGCTTCTTTTGTTGCTCCAGAATCCAAGCTGGCGCTGACGCCATCGTCCTCGTCATCGGCATCGGCGGCCACATCGATATCATCGCCGCCGTCATCAACAGCTGCCGGCGGCGTGGGTGGCGTCGGTCTTGTGGGCGTAGGCGTGGGCGTGGGCGTTGGCTTAGGCGTTGGCGGTGGCGGTGGTGTCATCGCCGCCAATCAGTCGGCCACGGAGCAGCTCATGCAAATGCTACAGAAAGTGACCGGCTCGCCGGCATCAGTCCTCTGAGCGAAAGCCCAACTACGTCTGGCAGCGGCTGCGTCGGCGGCGACGGCGGCGGCGGCGGCTGGGGACGTGGCGGCAGCGATGGCGAGGATGCGGATGCAAATGCAAATGCAGCTGCAGCTGCTGTAAAACAGCGCAAACAGCTCGCGGGCTTGTGCAATGTGGCGAAGCGTTTGCGCGACATATTCGTCTCGGTTTTTGATTCGGTGCCAAAAATAGTCTGTAGGCCATTGGCTGGCATTAAATCTGGGCCAGGCTCTACCTCAGCCTCTGTCACCGAGGCTTGGGTCTTACTCCGACTCTGGTTGTGGGCGCGGTTGCGGGTGCGGGTTTCGGTACACAGAAATGGAGACGGGCAGTTGTCAGTTTCAACTTTTACTTTGCCGTTTTCTTTGTTATGTAATATACATTTTTGTTGTTCTTTTTCGAATTATATTAATTACGCAAAACAAAAAACGCAAAAAACAAAAATGCTCATACACTTGAAAAGTTTTAACAATAATTTCGCATTAAAAAAACTCGTCAAGTAGGGAATTTCATTACACACAAATTGTACATAATTTTATATATACATACATATATATTTTCATTAAAAATGCAAAAAACTAAAAGGGAACTAAAAACGAATCAGAAAATTCATATGCGTAAATTAAAACCAAAAGGAACGGAAAACGAGAAATTGACTATAAAAACAAGAACCTCGTGTGTATTATATGGTATATAAAAACAAAACTGCAAAAAGTAAACTAAACTATAAAAAAAATAGCACTTGGCCAGTTGTAAATTGAATTAATAAAAAGCAGCTACGTTAAGTTCATTAAATTGTATTGAAAAGAAAGTAAATGAAGAAAAAGCATGGAAACGTATATAAGTGAGACAACTGTAACTAAATCTAGACTTATTTGTTAGTTTTTTAAATATATTTCCATTAACACAAAGAGTAAATAGGATAAAACGAAAGCAAACTGTAAGGCAGCGAACGTACCAAGGATGTTTAATAAATTGTTTCGTGAAACAACTTATGTATTTTCAATAATATTTAAATAATATTAATAATAAACAGTGCATAAGTAATTTTAGTAACTATAGAAAATGTTTAAATGAAATTACAAACGAAAATAAATAACAAAAATCATCTACTTGCGTTTTGGTATCTCTTGGGCTTTTCGAAATGCGCGCGCACTTCGGCTTGTTGCAGCTGGTGGTATCTAAAATATGCTTGGCAGCACTACGTTAGCGCAACCAACTTCGTGTGGCGTCAGGTATGCACTTTAAGTTAGTGCGCAATATGCGCGCAGCCAACTTCATGCGAACTGAATATTGCGCACAGCCAACTTCAAGTGACAAGCACGTAAATAAGTTTTGAAGTTGTTTTTTTACGGCTGTATAGACATTTGTATAAATAAATAAAAACCTCGCAATGTCAATAGCTAAGCGTGTACAGGTGCGTATTGGTAAACCCTAGCCGCTCAATAGCTATTACTAGAAAGGTACTTCCAGCAATGGGCGACATTTGCGCGTACATGGCACATTTACGATTGCACCTGGCAAAATCCTTTTGAGTCCGCTCGCCTGGTCAAAACACATCTGATGGGCCTGCACAAGCCCATCTACCACCCCATGAGTAAGTACCGCATTGTTGTGCAATAGTTTTAAGTGAAAACACGTGAAAATACGGATCATTACGTCACAAGCCGCGGGTGTCTACATTGTTGTTGTTGTGAAGCAGTGAATGAAGAATTCTTAAAGCAGAACGTGCTCTAGGTTAGCTCGAGATAAAATGCTCCCATCCAGCCCTAATCTGAACTGTTTTTGCAGATGACTGCGGCGACCATGTGGTGCTGATCAACACCAAAGAGATTGCGCTGCCGGGCGACGAGTGGATCAAGCGCGTTTACTTCCATCACACCGGCTATCCGGGCGGCGCTACCTGGACGCTGGCCTGGCAGCTGCACGAAAAGGATCCCACGATGGTCATGAAGAAGGCGGTATATAACTCTATGACCGGCAATCTGCAGCGCAGACACACCATGCAGCGACTGCATCTCTTTGCCAACGACCAAGTGCCCGAGGAGATTCTGGCGAATGTTACGAATCAAATTCGCACACCGCGCACCGTGCCCCAACGACTGGATCACATTGATAAGGAGACGCTGGAGAACTTCCCCGCCATTATGGATTATCCCAAAGATTATGTGTTGCGATAGGCCTGGCATCAGAGTATTGTTAAGCAAAATATAGATATTGTTACTTACAAATGATCGGTATTATTGGTGCACACAACACATATCAAGATTAGCTCGATGGGACCACTATATCACACAGCTTCCATAAAAACAATGGGATAAATTCAACTATTTTGTTTTCAATGATGGTTTTATCTGTCCCCAGGTTAGCTTTATATAGTAGATTATATATACAAGGTTAAAATCGAATGCTAAACCGACATCACGCTTTCTGATATCGCGATCTTCTCTTTTACCGGCGAATAAGAACTGTTCTCTGAGATCTCCCAATCGTGTCATGCCTGAGTCTTAACAGTTATATGGGAGCAGCGTACTTCACTTCACGATTATTTTGTATTACTTTAAGTACATCGATATTTGTATATCGATAGTATGTTAACGGCCCTGGTTGGCAATTTTTATATATTGCCGGCATCGACAGTGATTTGCATTTCGTCTCCATTTTGTAAGCAACACCCACCCATTTCGTTTTTCTTTTTTTGGCGTGTGATCATCTTTAGTATTTCGCGCACCCAGCAGCTGGTGAGAATTCTTAATTTGTTGCTGTTGTTTGCCAACAAAAAGTGTAGCCAATGCCTTATCGCACTTATCGGTTACCCGAATAAAGCTAATAACCGCCTAAATTTGTTTGCAGTGCCCAGACGAACTTTGTGCGCAACACATCTGCAGCCGGAGCTTCATCAATCACGTCTGATACCCATTTATACGTTACAAGCACGCAGTATGGGTCGTCTGAGCAGCGTTGATCCCAGCTCCTATTCGGAGCCGGAGCTGATAACCACCGAGCACAGCGCCCTCAATTGGAAGGTGGATTTTGATGCCACCAAGCTGCGCGGCAGCGTCGTGCACAGATTCAATGTGCTATCCAGCAATCTCGAGAAGATTGTGAGTATATCGAAAGCTGCAGTGTTCGGGTCGTTCAATACCTTTATTTCTCACTAGCTGCTGGACGTGCGTGATATAGATGTGAAGAGTGCCACGTTGCTAGCCGGCGGCTCGGAGCTGCCTATCAACTACTTCATCAGCGATCCCGTGCCAGATATCGGCCAGAAACTCACGCTCGAGCTGCCAGCTGGCACTGCAAAGGGCAGGTAGGCGGGCGTGTGATAAACTTACCAGCTAATCTTTATAGCACTTGTAAATAATGCCACTTCTAATCATATCTGTATCGCAGCCTTAACGTACGGATTGATTACGAGACGGCCAGCAACGCAAGTGGACTGCAATGGCTGAATCCCGCCCAAACGCTGGGCAAGAAGCATCCGTATATGTTCTCGCAATGTCAGGCCATACACGCCCGCTCGGTGATGCCCTGCCAGGATACGCCCGCCGTTAAGTTTACTTACAATGCCGTTGTGGAGCATCCCGCCGAGCTGACGGCTTTGATGAGTGCTCTGATTGACAAGAACGAATCGGGCAAGACGCACTTTAAGCAAGAAGTGCCCATACCCGCATACCTGGTGGCCATTGCCATTGGCAAGCTCGTGTCCCGGCCTTTGGGTACGAACTCGAACGTGTGGGCCGAGGAGGCCATTGTGGATGCCTGCGCCGAGGAGTTCTCCGAAACATCGACCATGCTGAAGACCGCCTCGGATCTGTGTGGACCGTATGTGTGGAAACAATACGATTTGCTGGTCATGCCGCCCTCATTTCCCTTTGGCGGCATGGAGAATCCATGCTTGACTTTTGTTACGCCCACTCTGCTGGCTGGCGACAAATCTCTAGCCGACGTGGTGGCTCACGAGATTGCCCACAGCTGGACTGGCAATCTGGTAACCAATAAGAACTTTGAGCATTTCTGGCTGAATGAGGGCTTCACTGTGTTTGTCGAGTCCAAAATTGTGGGTCGCATGCAGGGCGCCAAGGAGCTGGACTTTAAGATGCTCAGCAATCTGACCGAGCTGCAGGAGTGTGTGAGTAACTGTTGCCACATATACAAGCATTAGGCGGGCTAATCTCCAGCTTCCGTTTGCAGTTGCGCTCTCAGCTCTCTGGCACCCCAGAGCTGACCAGGTTGGTGGTCGATTTGAGCAACTGTGGCCCCGACGACGCATTCTCCTCGGTGCCCTACATCAAGGGCTCCACTTTCCTGCGCTATCTGGAGGATCAGTTAGGTGGCCCAAGCGTCTTTGAGCCGTTTCTGCGCGACTACCTCAAAAAGTTTGCGTACAAATCGATTGTAACGGATGACTTTAAGGGCGCTTTATACGACTACTTCAAGGATACGGATCAGAAGGATAAGCTGGGCCTGATAGACTGGGATCTGTGGCTTAAAAGCGAGGGCATGCCGCCTATTATACCCAAGTATGTAAACCCAAGTACAAAACATTAAGTGTACTCATTTAATTTTATATTTAGATTCGACAACTCCCTGGCAAAAGTTACCGAAGAGTTGGCTACTCAGTGGAGTACCAAGACTGTGGATGAGTTGGTTAACAGTTCGGACATTAAAAAGACAATTTCCATACATCAGCTGATTGCATTCCTGGGCAAACTTATTGAGAGTAAGGAAATTGTTGAGCTAAACGAGCGCAAAATTGAACTACTGGAGAACACGTACAATCTAAAGCAGTCAAATAACGCCGAGGTGCTCTTCCGGCTCAATCGTTTGATCATACGTGCACGCCTGATTGATCGTCTCGATTCGATCATTGCGTTTGCCAATTCCAACTTCCGCATGAAGTTCTGCCGTTCCATTTATCGTGATTTGGGCGGCTGGCCAGAGGCCAAGCCGGCGGCAGTGCAGAATTTCCTGAAAGTCAAGGATCAAATGATGGCCGTCTGCTCGCACACCATCGAAAAGGATTTGGGCCTAAAATAGAGCACAGCAATTACATTGTATTTTTGGATAGCATTTTGTGAGATTTAACTTGAAGTCGTTTTATGAAAAAGACGGAATTTAAAATAAAAAGAAAATTATCAGTGTAACATGTTCTCGGTTTTTCTTGAATTATTGTTTTTATTAAAAAATAAGCAAAACTACGTTTATAACAAGTTGATTTTCCATTTCCATGCTCATTGTATGCGACTCATTTAATGTATTTCCATCTTTTCAAGTACTTTTTTGCTTGCATTCGAATTTGTCGAAAACTGTTGCGAATCGTTTTTTAAATTTTTGTGCAATTGGCCCAAAGCGTTGCCAATTTTTTGTGTTCATTCACATTCAAATTAAGGGTTTTGTAATCCTTCTTGACTAACATTAAATTTTGTACAACTAACCAAATGTTGCTCAAGTTTCGAGTCCTATGCGACAATACTTTTAATGCCTTTTAACTTAGTTATATTTTTTTTAACTGTTGTCATACAATTTGTTCATCTTGGTTTAAATTCTTTAAAGTTCTGCTCGTATTTACCTTGTTACACACACACACAGATATTAAATTTATTATTGTTTGCTTGCGTTTTGTTTGTTTTTGTTTTTGTTTCTTGTCTTTTCAACTTTACGACGAGTTTTGCTCTTTTGTTTAAACTAGTCAACAATTTGTTTCTTTTACATCGATCAAAATGCAACCTCAACTTATTTATCGCTGAAATTGTTAGTGGACAAAGTTTTAGTTTATCTTTTTTGTGTTTGTTCTCCTTATAAATTTCTTGTTGTCGCTGAGGAATAAAAACTATCACGCACTAGAATTATCATTGGAACGGGATGTGGATGGACCGGCACCCAGATCATCGCCTACGACGAATGTGGGACTCTGGCGGGACGTTGACGCAACCGGCTGGTAATGATAGCCCTCGCGATAACGCTGATTGGGTTTAATGCGTGCGGTTTGTGTGTGACCCAATGTTGGACGCTGGTTAAGCTCATTGGGTCGTTTGGCTGTAAAATAGTTAAGCGTAGAATGTAGAAGCGGTTTTTGGCTCTAACTTAGTCTAAATTGTTCGACCTAAAAAAATAATAGTATTCTAGTCCGCGTTTATAAATCAAATGCTTATGATGGGAAATATCTTTGATGTTTAAGATGCAAATTTTTAATGCCTGACATTTAAAAATTAAATAGAGTTTCAAAAGAACTTTGGCATATATTGACAAATTTCAATTTAGGTTCAGCGCTAGTGGCGAAGGAATACGAAGTGTGCCAAAAGCGAAATTTTAAAGTTTTGCTACGATTTCAATCAGATTCAATCAGATCGATTGAAAGGAAAGAAAAACATAACATGGCTTTCCTTGGGAGTTTTTTCTTAAGTAAGTAGCTAAAATGTTACAGGTGAACGAATTTTAAATATCACATTTTGATAATTTAAAAGAGAAACAACTCAAAAATTATTTTTAGCTAGTACAAAGATGCTGGAGCTTTTTGCGTAAAGTGCGGAATGCCCAACTATTTTTATAATTGGAAAGGGTTCAAGTTAAATATCATTCGTGACCACAAATATTGGAGCTTGAATACTTTCGGCACTAGATTGTTACCTCTGATTGATTGTGTGAGTAAATAAGTCTTTGGGGTTTTAGCGAAATTTGTTATTTAAATTTACTGTTAGAGTTTTAAGGAATAAATTTGAAAACCTAAGATGGGATGGAGCAGAAATAAAAATAAAATATTATGATAAGAATTCTTCACAACAGACCTTGTCGTGTTTCAAAATACTTAACATTATTTTGTGTCACATAGCACACAGCTTACCAGGTATATAAGGCTTTTGATTAAAGGACGATTGTTGTTGTTGGTTGTACGCATCGGCCGCCGTTGCATTGCCATTGGTTTGGCTGCTGTGCTGATACGGCGCCAGGCTATGGCCAGTGTCTGGCTGTAGCTGTAGATCGGTGCTATTTATGGGGCTCATGGGCGTCATTTCGCGATCCTCGATGAACAGTTCGCTGGCATCGTCGGGCACCTGGCGATACTGGGACCACGGCCAGGAGGCGATGCCCGAGAGCAGCAGCGCCTCCAAGGCGCAAAGGTAGCCAATAACCTAAGCGAAAGAAATTCAAAATTAATTATACAATTTGACTGGTGAAAGCTGTTGCTGCTTACGCCCGTGGCTAGTAACGTGTCCTTGGAGTGCTTGGATACCCATGTGTACTCCGTCGCATACAGCACCATGTGGACGAGCAGCGTGGAGCTCAAAATAAATATTAAACCAATACTCAGGTACATCCACGTATTCTGTAGCACATATGTAAAATAAATGAAATAAATATGAATATTTATTGGGAAATTTTAAACAATTGTTTCGTCAACTAAATAAATAGCATGTCTAAATTATTTCAAAAAATTCATTAGCTAATAAATAACAACAAAGGAAGGATGGATATGGATATTACTAATTTTGTATACTTTTTATATATATTTTTATTCCCTAGTTACAATACAAGTGTATGAAGTATATGAAATGAATATAAAAAAAATCATAATGCGAAAAGAATTTTTAATACATTCCTATTTGATATTTTTTATAAATAATTTAATGAATATAGTTAATTATTCGAAAACATATAATAATATTGTTAATATTGTAGTTAATTTAGGAGTTTCTCAATGAAAATGAAATGTATAAATTAATTGTAAATGGTGATCGGTTTTTACGCACCACTTTCGTCCAGTTGAATGGGAACATGAGCGCTATGTGCGATATATCGAGAAAGAGCATGAGGCATGTGATGAGCAGCGAGAAGAGCGCACAGAAGACCATCAGCCTCAGGCGTCCGATGAGTGGCAGTAGAAAGAGGCCAACCTGTACAGTGCCCGCGGAGCATTCGCAGGCCAGACAGACGGCCGAGGATAACTGCGGGTGCGAGTGCAGGCCATTAATGATCAGTTCCGATTCGATTCGAATCGACATCGAGATCGGCTTAGCTTACCACCAGTAGTATGCGCACAATCCCTGTAGGCGTTTTCAAGTGTTGCGGATCACAGTGTAGGGCAACGCCCCATGGCAGCGGCGTTTGTTGTTGCTGTTTGTAGTTGGCGTGCGAGTCCCATGAGGTGCACGTGCCCAGCGGCGATTCGAGTGAGAGCGAGAGCTCACCGGCCCTGCTGCCAGCTATTTCAAAGTCCTGCTCATCGTCCAGCTGACAGCAGACCGGCTCCAGCTCCAGCTCACGTATCTCGTCCAGCAGCAGTTCTATCTCGTCCGTGCCATATAGATCAGATACAGACGGTATATAACGTTGGGGTTGTTGCATCGCCCGTTGCGGGATGTGTCCCACATCACCGTTGCGTGGCCTGGGCGTGCAAAATTGGATGCCTACAACGGCGTTCTTCTGCTACGTCTATATCCCCCGGCTGCCCCTCTCTCACTCTTGTATCTCTCTATATCACTCTATTTCTCTCTCTCTCTCTCTCTCTCTCTCTTTGTCTGCGCCTTTGTGGAACAGCTCACGTCGTTGTCTGCGACTGCAATAGGAAAAAAATGAGTTAGCTATATATAAATATATATAGATATATGTATATATATTGGTAATTGCCCTCCCTCCTTGGTCGCATAACCATAAGTGTAATTTGATACCAACTGTCGCTCATACGCCGTGTGTGCCACGACTACATCGCGACTGTGTCATGAACCCAGGAGAGATGACAATCATAACACACTCTTTATGTAGAAAGGGGACTGCAGACTATGTCATCTCATTTGCATAACCAGCGAGCATTGGACGTAAGAGTATGCCTGATAAACGAGGCTAGGTTTCTCCTTTAAATTAAGTAGATACCATTTTCTTTATTTAATAACATTTATCCAAACCAGCATGAGTTTTATTGTTTGCATGTAAATAAAAATATATACGACAAGGTATTCTATATGCTGGCTACTAAATAAATTGCTCTGATTCAGCCAGTTCAGGTTTTATTTCTCTGTGCAAATGTCCATAAGCAAGAACAACTTTTTTGACAGGCTTTTACCAATAGTTGAAGCAAAAAAATAAACACAATATCTTTTAGCGAGCAGACCAAAATGCTTTATTACTTTCAGTTCAATCAATATCTCATAAGTTATTGATAAATCCATCTGGATAATGAAATTAATTAATTATAGCAGTGGCAAGTCGTCAAAATAAGGTTGCCTTAGTAGATTTCAATCAAAATATATATGTAAATATATGCATTGAGGTGGAGTAAACGGGCAAATATTAGGAATGCGTTATTACCGCACTAGAGCATTGAAGCGCCGACCTCAGCCATATATTGTTCATTTTAATTTAGCCAGATTTTTGCTGTGATACGAGGAGCTGGCGCTGTTGTCAGTTTGGCTGCCAACTCGAAATGAAATCAAATTGAATTCCCCCACAAGCCGACCTGCCCCGGCGCGTATGCAATGGCTTTTTATTTTTTATGTCGCACACCCAGGCAATTAACACAGACACAGCAACACTTATGAGTGCGCCAGATGTGTGCGTGTGTGTGTGTGAGGCCTGCATGAAAGCGACTCCATGGAGAATTTGGTACATTTCAGGCCTTGCCAAAAGCTGCCCGCCCGTGTGCCAGGCAGCATTTCCTTGAGTTGTCATAATCAGGACACAAATGAAGGTGGCTGTCACTGCTGTTAATGTTGCTGTTGTTGTTGTTGTTGCTGTTGATGTTTTTGTTGCAGCACAAGGACTCGCTGCTGGCAGCAGGACAACAAACGGGCAGCTGCAGCTGGCCAGGAGGATGCCACAGGCAGCTGCCTGCTGCACATATGGCTTTATGTCGCTGTGAGATTGACTCTATGTAGCTATGTGTGTGTGTGTGTGCTTCTGTGTGCATGTGTGTGTGTGTGTGTGTGTGTGCGAGAGTCGACAGGCAATGTAACCATTTGTGCTCTCGCTACTTGTTTGGATGTGAAGTTGTTGCTGCGCTGCTGTCGCCGTTGTCCTTGCTCCAGTTTGAGCGCGAGGCTGTCGCAACTGCTCCCAAGCCCCACCCCCTTCCCCCTTCCCCATCACCCCCTCCCTGCACTGCACGCTTATCGGTGCCCGTTATCGCTGCACATCTGCAGCGCTAAGCCTCGCCCGCTTCGAGTGCCTAATGAGTGCGCTCGGCTTTCAGCACATCTCTCATCGACATCCTCCAAGTCCTTATCATTATTATCGTCAGCTTGCCATAGACAGACGTGCGCTATCTATTGGAGCATCGTGCTTATGACATTAAGCTCTTCAGTCGCAAAACAATGAACCAACGTGAAGCCCAAGCCCCCAGCCCCAGCCCCCAGTCCCAGCCCCAGTTCGCCTTTGGCGTGGCTTCTGCACAATTTGAAATCAATTATGCTCATCTGCATATAAACCGACTTGGACTTGGGGCTTCCTGTCTGAGCCGCCGCCTGTGCAGCGCCACCTAGCGGAAGTGCTTCGCATGCAAATTTATTGTCAATGGCTCGTTCGCTTCGACTGGCTTTGGACGCCGGTGGGGGTGCAGCTGGGAGTGCAGCCACTGGCTGGGGCCTGGGTTCGGTTGAGGTGCCAACGTAGCTGCATTTCTTATTTATGAACGTGCATGGGCAATGCCCGTTCCCGGGCGTTCCTCGGGCTTTGTTTGAGTTTTGTGCCCATGCTGCGAGTAGACCTCTGTGGCATTATTTGAGTACGAATACGGGCACGGGTTGGGGTACTCGTGCTCCAGCCCTTGTCGCATTCAATGGACCGAAAGTTGCAACGTAAATAACTTTTAATAGAATTTCTAATGGGCCTTAAATGGGCGTGGGGCAAGGAAACATGCGCACACTCACATTTTTATTTGCTGCCAGATAAGTCTGAAACGGGAGGCATAAAGCACTTGGAATTTGGCTTTTTCTATCGAATACTGGCTATTATGAATTTCGATTGTTGCGCCAGGACTTTAACAACCCCTTTTGAGCTTACGCAGCTATTTTTATAATCATTTGTGTAACATGTCGTATGAGTAATTTTTGTACTCCTTTTAGACGTGAAAAGAGTATATTGAGTTTTGTGCAATTTTATAATTGACAACAAATTTTACATGTAAGGCTCTCGGACCCATAGCTCCCATAGCTTTGTCAAAACAAAACCAATTTAATTATTTGATGACCTTTTGTTCATAATTTAATTTAAAATTAATATTATTATTGAAAATAAACTTTTTTAATTTATTGGCAAAAAAATCTATTACACCCTACTACTTATATTCAAAAAAAAAAATTTACCTATTTAAAATTGGAAGTATATATTTTTATTGATTATTTATAACTTTATCTCAAGTTTGCTCATTTAACCTCTGCTATATAATTAAGATAAATAGATTTCAAATTAATCCCAATATTATTCGACATTAAAAGTCATTCTCAATTGTTCAACTGCATGTAAGATGCTTCTAAGCACCAGAAGCTTCTGTTTCCTTCAACCTGAGTGTTTTTTTACAAGTATTCAGAGCATGCGTCTATATAAGTTGAATGCCCTTAAACAGTTTAGCTCGGTAACGAGTTTGAACGTTTAGCGCCAATTAATAATAGGTTTTAAGTTTCTTCAAAGCGTTTTTATACCCCGTAACCAGTAAAGGGAAATAAAGGTAAATTGGTTTTGTGCAAATATATGTAACAGGCAGGAGGAAGCAGCTCTATCTGCCCATAACATATGTTTATTATTGATCAGAAGGAACGTAAAAAGTACCAATTTCGATAATTAGGAATTGTATTATATTATATTTATTATTTCCTTCATTGTATGTATGTTATGGTAACTCTGACTTGGACACAGGGTATTTCCTAGTCGGTCACAGCCGACTAGAGTACTCTTGTTCGTTTTAAGCTTCGTTTATAGCCACGATGATGATGGTGATGATGATGATGTGACCTGACCTGGGCAACGCAACTGTTGCCACTTATCACTCATGCGCCACGTGTCCAATGAGGCAACATAAAATGCTTTGGAGCTTCGCGATTTATGCGCCCAGGCGGCGACTTTTGCCTTTCAGAACTGCGTATAAATTTTAGCTAAAAAATTGGAATTTTATTTGGAGCGACGAGCGGCGAGCGGCCAGCGGCCAGTGGCAAGCAGCGAGCGGCCTGTGGCCAGCAGACAACTTGACTCTCGTCCTCAATTCTCGATGGCGACGCTCAATGCGGCTGGCGTGGAAGATGGTATATGGAGGTCACCGGACGGGGTGATCTGAGGGGCTCGGGCTCGGGCTCGGGCTTAGCTGCCAGTTGCTGTCGGATTGGAGCTGCCTGCTTATTATGCCGCCGCGTTGGCCGTGCGCCTTTTGCGGAATTATCGATTACGAATGAATATTTCATTAGCAGACATGCAGAGAAGCCAGAGGAGACGGCGGCGCACGAATGTCACAGGGGGCAGGCAATGTAGCTGGCACGCCGTTACCTTACGCTTATGCTGACTTCATTGGCTTCCGTTTCCGGTGGCGGTTCTGGGTCGCGCCATTTGCACCATTCAGTTAAAAAATGCAGCATACTTTGCAGCGAATTCTCTTTGCTGCCAGCCGCCAACTTTTCGTTTACAACTTTAGCAGATGGACAAATATAATGCAAAAATATTTGCTCGCTATTCTTTTTGCCTTTCCTTTTTACATAATTATTCCCAAGGGTAATTAATGCAGCAGAGCAATGGACGCTGTCAAATGAGGGTTATTTCGGTGCGGCAGGAAAGGAGAACTGCAATTCATGCTAATGACATTAAACAATTTTTTAAGCACATATTTTGAAGCTTAAAAAGAATGTTGAAATACTGTAAAAACTACTGATAGAATGAAGGAAATTAACATACATTTATTTGGAGCAGTTTGTAATAAATTCTCTCTGCTCATGCCTATAACTAGGAATTCAATAGAGGATTTTTATTTTAGCTTAAAATGCACAAAAATATTGTTTGAATGATATGTATAGTATATAAAGTAATGAGGCTCTTATATTGAATAATTAGGAACACCTAAAAACATGTTTTAATTTCAATATTTTCCTGAAAATTATGCATATTTACAGAAAAATGTAAACATTATAAGCCTTTTCTTATTTTTTTTTGCTTACCATCATTTTATATGTTTTTAATAATAGTAACGAAAGTCACAATTATAATAATACTCAAGTTTATTTTGCTCTCAGTTCAGCTCATGATGTATACATATTTGACTACAAAGAGAGCTTGGATTTTTAACTCAATCGAATTGCCAAGGGACAAATATTCCTAGCAATCAGAAACCATTCAGAATTTTTGGAACAACACTTCAACTTGTAAATGTAAATTTAGAAAAAATCAAATTTTTTTAATTTTTTTTTTAGCAATCTTCTGTAAATATTGGCACTGACCACAATGAGTTTAAAACCGGTAAGTTGAGCGGACTTCGGCGATAGCATCAGTTCTATAACCATCGAATATGCTTAGCGCCAGTGTGAGCTATATCCCCGTATGCGGCCCACCGAATTCTATCGGTCTGTACAGCCGAGGGTCTCGGTACAAAGCCGAAAAGCCGAACACCCGGCGGAAAGGATGAGGTTAGATAGGAATTTCCCAGGCCCTCGCATAAGCCCGCCACAGTCATCGGGAACGCGTATACAACGCAACAGTTACTTCTCATAGAGTTGGTTGGTCGGTTAGATCGTAAATCCAGACAAAGGTATAACTATTTTAAAATTCTTTGTAATTTTTTTTTTGCACAATATAATATGTAACGTAAAACCAAAAATATTTTGGTTATTTTATGGTTATTTTTTATTTTGGTCATTTATTTTTTAATATACTAGCACGATAGTTTCAGTTCCAGAGAATTTGGAAATAGTAAAGAAAAGATCGGCGCACTAATTGTGAAGTTGAAAAAAAGTTTTATGAAGTGTATGTAAAGAATAATGCCAGAACTGTGCCCTGACCAAGATGCACTCAAAAGGAACCAATTTACTTTTTAGGGTAAAACTTTTAGAGGTGATAAGCAGATAATCTTTTGATGAAACTATTTAAATCATTTTATTAATGGCAGCTTTAACGATTATCTAGAATATACTTGTAGCAGGAAACTCGTGGCAGATCTATTAGGGACTCATTACGCTCACGTTTTACACGCTCTCATCGCTACTGCTGCCAAGGCTTGTTAATTCCCGAAAAAGGTGCTTAGAAATAATTATAGGCAGCTTGCGGGCGCAGCTGGCGCTGCTTACGTAAGCTCCTAACGGGATATTTAGCGAGTTTCGTGAGTGTGTGTGTGTGTTTGTTATGCATATCATTGCTTTATATGTGTTTATGCGCGTCTCGCTGAAATGAACACCTCAGTTGCCGCTGCCCCGCCCCCTCCTGACGCGCTCTAGGACGGCATGAACTCACCTGACACGTGAGCTCCATAAAGGAGGCCTCGACATGTCATGGACGCGAACGCCGCGACACGCAAGCCCAAAGTCCCAGAGCAGCCTGTCGCCCCCACGCCCCCACGCCCCTTGCCTTTCACTTTTGCTACAAATCTTTGGCTCGCTTTTGTTTTACGCTACATAAATACGGGCATTAACTGCGGACTGCGAACGTGGCAGCGGGATTACAGCTGAAGCCCAATCGGCTGACCGAGACGAACTGCGTGCCAGTTTCTCTTTGTGTGTGGAACCCTTTTCCCAGACCTAGGCCAAGTGTGCGACCCCCAAGCGGGCGGTGCAACAACCTCGTTTGGCCATTTGATTACTGCATGTGCCTCGGGCGACCTTGAACCACTTTCATTTCTAATTTTGGCTATGCCCGAGCGCTAGACGACGCTCAACTTGGAATAACTTTGGTTGTCATCGCATGTACGAAATGCTTGTATTAATAATGACCAAAGCCTAACTGCAACTTAATTGCTCACACACAAGTGGGTGCACAATCTGCCTGTGTGTGTGTACGTGTGTGTAGTTGTGGGTGGGTGTGTGTAGCTACTATGACAGCAACTAAAAATAAACAAATGAGCCAAGCGCCCAAATGTAATACGCGTAAATGAAGAGAGCGAACGTGAGTGAGAGAGAGCGTGAGTGCTGCGAACTGAGTGCTGTGAACTGTGAGCTGGAACTGAACCGAGCGAAACCAGCGACTGCGTGGAGAGCGAACTAGAGCGAGCGAGAGCGAGAGCATGTGAGTTAGAAGCAGAGCAGCCAGCAGCGGCAGCGGCAGCGACAGCGGCAGAGGGCAGCATAGTAAGCTGACGCAGCGAGAGTGTAAGTGAGAGCGCGAGAGTGAGTGGAATTGAGTGTGAGTTGTTGTTGGCCAAAGGATTTCAAGGAAGTGAAATTGCTGCAGACAGGAGTTTGCCTGGCACGCCTGCCGCCCCGCCAGTCCAACCGCCTGTCACTTCCTGTATGTTTGTGTGTGTGTGTGTGCGTGCGTGTGTGAGCATTTTGTTTGTACAAAAACACGTTGGGCTGGCCTATGTACAACAGCCGAGCTCAACCTCGCTAGCGCTACGTGCCCCTCCCCCCAGCGCCTGCTCCTCGGAGGCTCCACTTAAAAGTGTTATATTGACATTTGGCTACAATTTTAGCTGTCCAAAGCTTTATGATTTATGCTGCGCTGCATATGTAAATATATGTATGTTTGTGACTGTTTTTAAGCATGTGTGCATATGCATATATATAAACCTGTGTGTGTGTGTGAGTGTGCTGTAATCGTTGCTCTATTTTTGGGCTTAGTTCGGCAACAACAACAGCGCGCTGCAAAGCATGCTATGAATATTGTTGAGGGCGGCAACATTTCGTGTATACGACTAGTTAACTAAAAAGTGTTCTTTTTTTGCACTTGACCCACCTTTTTTCCTAAAATAATTTTTTGGTTTTTTTTTTGTGAAATTTATTCGCAAGCAGCAGCTGCTGGTTTTCTTGGGGCAAATGCGCGGCACGTTCCAAAAATGGCAAGTTTCTATTTCGATTGCGATTTCTATTTCTATGACAAGGGCACGCAGAAATCTACGAAAATGGCCTTTTTATATGCTTTTAAATGTTGTATGTGCGTGTAGTGGGTGTGTGTGAGTGTGTGTCTGTGTGTGTGTGTGTGTGCGCTTTTCTGGCTATGCTCGTCAAGTTTTATGTCAGTTCATTCATCGGCCAAAACGTTGGGCACAGGACGCAGGCTGTTGTTGCCTCTGCATGTGTTTGTGTGTGTGTTATATGTGTGTGAATGTGTGTGTGCGTGTGTGTGTGTGCTGCGTGCTCCTGCCAATGTCAGACTTGTATTTTAGCGTCGATTTCGTTTTGGCTGCCTGCATATTGTCCTCCCTAGGATTTTATTTCGTTGGATTGTTTTTCACTGAGCACTTTTAATTATTGGATTTTTCCTTGGCTTTACCAAACACGTTTTCACACATTTTCACACATTTTTTTGATTGGGTTTTCATTTTTTATCTGCCCGATTTCTTATTATCAACGTGGCGAAAATTCAATTAACATTTGTGCCGTTTTATTTGTATTTTGCACACACGCAGCGGGCACACGAAAATCATTATTCAGTGCGCCCCAAAATATGCAACGTTTTTTGTGCTGTCTTTTCGGGCCATGCTGCTGCTTTCAACATTTGCCTACACACACACACACATGCACAGACGCACTCACGGACACTGGCTGTGGCACAGAGATAGGCTAGGCAGACACACGCGTTCGCGGCACGTTGCTGCTGGGCTAGGAAGGCGGGGGGCTCGTCGTACGGGGGGAGGGCGCGCGATAGCGACGTGCAACGCAAAGTGGCAGCAGCAGCAGCGGCAGCAGCAAAACAACAACAACAACAACAACAACAGTAGCAGCAACGACCACGGACAGCGAAATAGCCTAAAATCCAGGCGCACACAAAACCGACCACGACCGACAACGTTGAAAGCCAGCGAAAGACTGAGAGCCCAATGCTGCTTAGACCCAGCTGCAAAAGCATGGAGAGACTGAAAAAATGGCGGAGAGAGAGCGAGCGAGAGCGCGAGAGAGCGCAACAGCTGCAAATCCTGTGCAGAACGTGACTGATTCCGGAACTTGTTAATCGCTTGGCAGTTTGCTCATTTTAATTATGATCGTAATAATTAAGTTTCCGAATTCCGTTTCTTTTTTGGTATATTAAATTGTTATGCCACAGCCGAATATGGCATTTATGTTTATAGGGTGTAATAATAGAAAGAATCTTTACTGCTATTATTCAAAAACTAATACAATAAACTAATATATATATCCACGACATTGTCGGTTGTGAATTGTTTTTTGTTAAGCTTTCTGTTTGCAAGCTAGGTCAAAGCTGTTCTTATATTTGAGGTTTGTCTAGATTAAATCTGCATCCGCATATAATATACATTTTTTAAATTTTTTACGAACAAATTCCTCATATAAAATATAAATGTTCAGTATGTTTAACGCTATTTAAGATATATATTAAGGTGGTTAATTTTACACCAAAAAACTATCCCACAAAATTACACAAACAGTTTTTACGTGCCGTGAAATTTCGAACTCCCGTAACTAGTTTAAAACTGAACAGATATTGGTTAAATTTGGAGCACATGTGCTTTATTCAAATAATTTTCAACGTGGAATGCCTTGAACAATCGACTCAATGTTTTCATTTTACCTGAATTTCATTTCAGTCTGCTTTGTACGAGAGGTCGGTAAGGTTTCCAAAGGTAAGTTTTCCAAATAAATCAAATCGGACTGGGGACGAGATTGCAAGACTCTCAAAAATGGAGCCCTACAAGTACCGAGATAGTGAACCCAAGCAGAGGTCGAAAGGCAAGCAGAGCTCAACTCATACCCAGACGGTAGGTTAAAGGTTGCAATAAACTAGGCCGACTTCTAATCCCTAATCAATGCAGCTAGCGTACCTGCGAAGCCATCATAACGAACATCAGCCAAATCCATCTTCGTCTTCGAACCAAAAGGAGTTTACGCGCTGCAAAAGATCGCATCAGGAGAAGTCTAAAGCACACTCTCGGCCTAAGGAACTGATCCAGAAATCCACTCAGACTTGCGTTCGCCTAAACGAGTCGCAACCGGAGTCGCAGTCACGCCCATCGCCGGAGAAAACTAAGCAGTCAAAGTATCATCAGCGTTGCCACGCTGAAGTGGATGTGCCTCATCCGACGCACCGTTGTCAGTATAGATCGTCACATCGTCAGCCTCCTGCGCCGGCAAACTCAAGTCACACTCAGCCCAAGCCGTTGTTCAATGTAGAGTATGCACAGAGCTCGCGGCGTGCACATCGTTTGCCCTCATTGCAGCCGTATCAGTACGTTTACGGGCCAGATCGCGATGGCGCTGACGGAGATTGTGTGCTCTATAAGAATTCCAACTTTGGCAAGGATTCCAGTCGTGAGCGCAGCTACACCAGCGATATGCTGCTCTCTGATCCGATCGAGCTCGAGTCGACACCAAAAACCAGTCGCCAGAAGCGCAAGGAATCGTTCCCGATGCTGGATGCGGCACGTGAGCAGTGCCGGAAGACAAAGGCACGTTTCAATGCCAAGTATTCGGTGGAGAATAGCGGCTTAACCACAGACAGCGATGTCAGGGACAATTCAGTCAAAAGCACCAAATCGTTGAAGACAGTTATTACCAACAAAAGTGGCGACAATTTGCGCACTGTGGTGCGCTCCCAGATCGAGATGCGAGAGCTTCTGCACAAGTCCATTAACAAAATGGCCGAGCTAACCGACAAGCTGGTGCTGAATGCCAACTCAAAGATAATATTGCCCTCGCTGGGCTTGACGGATGCATCGGATTCCAATCCACCAACTGGCGGGAAGTCGCTGAATGCCCCCAAGATTGTCGCTAACGGTGCAAGTGCTTCTGTCAATTTAGAAGCGCCGAAAGGACATTATAAGGTCAGCGTCGAGGATATAGTCAGCACTAAGGTGATTGCGCCCATGATGCGCCGTGTGCAGCGCATGTATTTGAACAATTTGCAGGAGGAAATGAAGCTAATGGAGGATCTGGAGCGCGTGCCTTGCCAGGTGAGCGAGGTGTACAAATCGGCGGAAGTGGTGACGGGCCCAACCACACATCTGGAGTAACGGCAGCAACTATTTATTTTGTTAATTGCGTTAATGTATATTTTTTAATTCATGTATTATATACAAGCCTATATAATAATAAACACACGACACTAAAAAGGGTTTGAGACTTCAAATTGTGCCAAGCAGTGTGACCAGCTATGGTAAACGGTTAAATGCTCTCTACTATTCAGAGCGCAGGCATCGATACTTTGAAAAAGATCACTCTAATCGTATTTCGATATGACGCTTGCCGGAAATTGTTGTTTTTAAAACCAAATCGCATAAGAATTTGTTTTAATTAATAAGAGCAGTTCGAATGGTAGCTGGTTGGTCGCTGTTAATAACAGTGGTGCTTATGGTAATGTTATCAGCGGCTCGCAGCCCTGGTTTCAAAAGGAGGGGGCGCTCGCATTCCCAAACATTGATTTTTCGTTGTGGACACCAGTGAATGCTGCCAATTGGCTACGTGAGCCATTTGTTAACAACTGAAGCAATTTTGCGGTCTACAAAATGAGCGGTAAGCAAAACTGTCAGCGCTAGGCAATTGCCAAAGAAACCTGGAATGCCGCTTTTGCTGCTGGCGGCGTTCGGTCGTGTCGGTCTGGTTGGCGTGCATTGCAATTTGCAGCCTACTTTGGGGGTGGGTGGGTGGTTGGCCAGCCAGCAGAACCACCCCCAACACCTGCCACTGTGTGGCATTGCACAGACGATGACTTCATCAGTGTGTTGACACGCTCCCTTCTCATTGCCTCCCCCATTCTCCGCAGGCGACGAGAGCAGCAGCGAAAAGCAGACGCTGAACCTCTCCAAGCAGCAGCTGAAGAAGGTGCCAAAACAGGACGATGCGCAGAATATACGTAAGCTGATACTGGACGAGAATGAGCTGCAGAAGATCGACAACATTGATTCGTATCTGAAGATCGAAACGGTGCGTATTTCCCCCTTAGGCACCACCTAATCCTACTGACCCAATTGTCATTCGATCCTGCACAGCTGTCGCTGAGCAAAAACCAATTGCTGCGCATGTATGGCGTCTGTCGACTGCATTGTCTGCGCGAGCTGAACCTCTCCTTCAACGGCATCCTGTCCATTGAGGGCCTGAAGGAGTGCCTGCACCTGCGCGTGCTCAACCTGGAGGGCAACAATATCAAGACTATTGAGCATCTCAATACCAATGTGAATCTGGAGTGCCTGAACCTGGCGGACAACAGCATTGGCAGCATCTCGGATGTGTCCTTCTTGCGCTGCCTGCGCGAACTCAACTTGCAGGGCAATCGGCTGACGCATCTGCGCCAGTGCGACAAGTATTTGCCGGTGTCGCTGGAGACTCTCACGCTGGCCAAGAACAACATTAACGATTTGAATGAGATTTGCACGCTGTCGCATCTGAGCAATCTGCTCAGCCTTTCGATCAACGACAATCCCTGTGCGATCATGACAATGGGACCAAATTGCTTGGAGTGAGTACGAGTTTCACCTTTGTTGGCTTTTCCACTCAATGGTTGCTTCCCTTTGCTTCCGCCGCAGCGGCTTTGATTACCGCCCCTTTGTGCTGAACTGGTGCATGAGCCTGAAGCTGATCGATGGCTATGTGGTCGATCCCATCGAGAGCCTCAAGGCCGAGTGGCTGTACAGCCAGGGACGTGGTCGCCAGTTTCGCGTTGGCGATCAGGCGGCGCTGGCCAAATACTTGAGCTCGGTGTGTCCGCTGGTGGGCAAGGCCTTGGAAAATGAGAACGATCGCAAGTTGCGGCTCATCTTAAGCAAGGCGCAGCATCATCAGCGCCAGCTGCAAGAGGAGATCATGGACAATGCCAACAGCTCGGCCAGCACATCGCCGTCGTCGCATCGCAAGAAGCCAACGAGTCGCATTCAATCGCCGCGCTGTAAGAACTGAATCCTGCAAATCTTGACCTGTGCTAATTGCTGTCTAACTTTACAGTTTCGCGGCTGAGTGGACGCCAGGGCTCGCCGGAGTCGATGGCGAACAGCTATCACGGCAATAGCTGCAACAATAGCATCAGCAGCGACAATGGCATCTCGAATCATGGACTGCAGATGAGCACCTCGCTGATTGAGAACATTAGGAACGAGGGCGATAACTTTTCGCTGGCCAGCATGTCCGGCATGTCCAGCAGTGTGACCACCAAAACCTTCAACTCGACGGAGTCGACGCCGCGCAACATAACGCCGAATCCGTACAACGGTGCGTTAGCTACTAATCATAAGCTAATCAGACCTTAATCATGCTCTATTTTGCTCGGCAGAACAAACTTTTGTTGGTCAAACGCCTGCGGGCGGTCCTTTGGCTGCTGCCTCGAAAATGGTGCCTGTGCCGGAGACGCTCATGAGTCCCGATGTGTGTCCCGTCGCCGTCGCGCAGCGGGCAACAGTTACGGCCCTCAGCTCGCAGCTGCACAAAAGCAAAGGCAACAAGAACAAAGGTAACCAAGCAAACACTTTAAGGCCAACGTATCAAAATTTAATGTTAACAAATCACATCTAAATGAACTCAATGACAGACAACAAACTAAATTTGCCGCGCGTCCGCAGTCCACAGCTGCGACGCATGCAGAGCCCCACGAGCAGTCCACGCAAAACGGAGAGATTACATCAGCAACAGCAGCAGCAGCAGCACAGCAGCAGCAGCAGCAGCAGCAGCAACAACAGATACCGCAGCACCAACAGCAGATGAACGTCACATCGGTCAGCACAACAGACGCTGGCGGCTTTAGCACCGACGACGACGGCGACCAGATCAACATTGAGAAGCTACTCACTATACGGAAAATGGCCGCGCAACGAGCGCAGCAGCAACAGCAGCAGCAGCTGGACAACAACAATCTCAACTGTGCGGATCGGCTGATAGAGCACGTGACCGAGTCCTCGGCGGTGACCATACAGAAGATGTGGCGCGGCTACCATACGCGCAAGAAAACCAAAGACATTGCCGAGAAGCTGCACAAACAGCGCACACATGAGTACATCGAGTAAGTGCGTCCGTCGAGCTACCAGTGGAGCCTATTAACCTGCCTTCTCAACCCACAGCAAGCTGAACAAGGACATGCTGCTGACCAAGGCGCAGCTGCAGAACGAGCGTAAAATCCAACAGCTGCAGATGCAGGCCATCAATGCGCTGTGGAAAAAAGTGTCCACCATGGAGGTGGATCCCAAAGCGGGCGGCGAGCATGGCAACAATTGCACAAATGCCGACGATGCCGGCGGCAGCAATGGCAACAGCAACAACGTGAGCCAACCGCAGCAGGGTCAGGCGCAACTGAGCCTCGATCAGAACTCGGCAGCTGTGGTAAATGATTTGGCTAAGCGTTGCACAATGCTTACGGATCAGGTGCAACAGCTACAGAGCTCCATCGGCACCATTGTCAATTGCCTGACCATGGTGTGCAATTTGCCGCAGGACGCGCTCAGAAAGCAGATCAATTGCTCCGACGGCGAGGAGACGGACTACAGTCATTTTGAGCCGCGGGACAGCAGCTCCACGCAGACGGATCTGATTGCCGTGCACACGCCACAATTTGAGGATCTGAGCAATTTTCCGTTTACGAAACCGAGGCCATCAACATTGGCACTCGAATCCAAGCATGATGCACTGCAGGCCGCCAAGGGAACATCCGAGCAGCAGCAGCTGGAGGTTGGGAGACTGAGCACGAGGAGCAAAAGGAAAACATTGAGATCTGTGATGCACAGGAGTTGAATTAGTCGGCCACGCAAAGCTTTATTAGCACCGAAACGATCTCGCGCATACAATTTTTAAGCTTTTTAGCTTTTGCCAGCATTTTGTTTACAGCCACAGTGGATGCAGCCGCAGCAGCAGTAACAACTTATGTAGATTTTTCTTTTTGTTTTAGTTTCTGTATGTAGTAAAGACACAATTTTGTTACAACATTTGAGGGGAAAAACAATTCGTTAAAAAATATACATAGCTAAACTTTTGTAATGCACAATCAAATGCACTGCAATCTCAGTCTTCAGCGCTGCTGTCCTCCGTTTCCGTCTCCGTCTCATCGTCACCGTCGCCATTTTGTGCGTTTACGGGTCGATTTGTGTTTGGCGGCAGCGGTCCGTCTGAATCGGAATCCGTATTGTCAGCATTATTGTTTTGCGGCGCCTGCGCCGACTTCTTGGCGAAACGTTCCGGCCAAACGCCTGCCTTTGTGTACTCCTTGACATGCTCCGGCGTCAGGATTTTGCATATTTCCGCCTTTACTTTGTCGCCCTCCTCGATGGGTTCGACAAGTATGAAATCGCCGCGCTTCACCCAAACGTTCTTGCGAAATTTATTGGGCATGGAAACTAGATGGGACACACAATTTCATAGTAATCAGTGTAATCAAAGACTATTTCACAACCTTGTGCTCACCCAGAAAATTATCAGACTCGAGAGGCGCCGCCTCGACCTCGTGCAGATTGTTGCCGCGACTGCTGACCACACGTACGATCTGTTGCTGTTCCGTCGGCAGCGAATAGTCGTCCTCCATCATCTCCTTGAGCACATGCTTGCGCCGCGTTGTGTTTGGATGCGACATGCTGATATTTTTTGTATTGAGATTGTTTTCTTACGGGGCGCCAGTTTTGCGGCCAGGTGTTTGTTTACTCGATATGGCTGGCCGATAACTGGTGGTGGTCGCCCGATAGCTCCAATTTTGATACTCAAAAACGGTGCTGTCAGCTACAGTGTTGCAAAATGTCTTACAAATTTAGCGCTAGTTTTGCAGTATTTTATTTTTATAATTTTAAATGAAAACGGTTTTGAGTAATTTCGGATGGTTTGTGGAGTTTTCGCTTTTGTTCTTTTTTTTATTGTTAAGCTTAAATAAACCTACTGCTAATTTTGGACTAACAACTAGTTTTTGCTGCGTCGCACACGCGCTTTGCACGAAATTCGATCCTTGGTGGAGCTATCGCGACGACTTTCCACCGCCAACGGCTTGGGCTTCTTGATTCTGGCAAAAAGAAAGGGGTAAAAAAGCGTTTAAACGCCGAGTGAATTTTGATAAACAGGAGTTGCTCACAATTCGTTTTTAAGATTTGTAAACTCCTTCTTCCAAATGTCCTTAAAATCATTGGTGAAATTCGTCCAATAACCAAAGAACTGATCGGGCGTGCACTGGGCCAACGTCAGGGTGCAGCCCTTGGGCGAGAAGTGATAGAAGCGCATGGTCTCCAGGAAGAGTTCGCGGCACTCATCGATCAGGCGATGCAGCTTGGCGACCGATTTCTCAGCGCTGGCCGTGAACTCCTCCATTTTGGACTTGAAGGGCTCCCGATGTTCGGTGGATGCGCGTAGCACCAGTGCCGTAGTCTGTTTGCAAGCTGCAAGGGGATCGGGATGAGTTCCACCCGTTGGAAATGGGTAAAAAGGGTGGGTATTATGTATATGTCACAGCCAGAATATGGCATGGCATCGCCTAGTCGGCCCCTGCAACTCACCCAGAAGCTTCTTGTTCAGCTCCTTGATCTGCTGCTGCACCTCATCAAAGTCCAGCTGGGCGGCGCGCTCCACATCGGAGGGCTCCGGAATGGGCAGCGTCATCTCCGGCAGCGTCACCTCCTTGCGTCGCTGTGCTATGTAGGTGCGGACGATGAAGTGGAGCAGCGTTGTCTGCGACTCCTTCGACTTGACGTCCTTCAGCTTGCCCAGTATATCGAGATTGAAGCCGTCGGCCTGGCCGCGCTGCCGATTGCCGCCGTTCATGTAGTTGCCCAGCGTTAGGATAATGGAGAAGACCAGCTTGAGATCGTCGCTCTCGATGAGCTGCTGCGACAGCTGGGACACCGTCTCCAGCTTGCGCACCAGCAGCGTCACCGCTTCCTCGAACTCGGCCTGGAAGACAATGCAGGAGATGCGTTCGCTGGCCATCGATATGAGCGAGATGTCGCGCAGAAATTGCTCGGGATGATCGAGCGGAATGTCACCGCCGTCGGCCTCCCTGATCCGCAGCAGCTCGTCGTCGGTGGCCCGTATGTTGCTGATCTGCTGCAGCGTCTCCAGGCTGATGACGGACGTGTCCACGTGGTAGATGGCGTGCTCGATCTCGCTGGCGGGCATGTGCAGGCTTCTGGAGAAGATGCCCACGTTGCGCGACCGCTTCGAGTCGAGCACCTTGATGGATCTCTCACGCTTCAGTTTGAGCTCCTTGGGCTTGCTAACCGGCGCCATGGCCTGGCGCGAGAATAGCTCGGTAAATTCATCAATATTGTCGAGGGGCGTCTCGTCGATCTCCGTCCACATCTCCTTGGTGGCGGGCGTGGGCGTGGCCGTGGGCGCGGGCGCGGCACCAGACGCTGCCGTCGGCGCTGGGGGTTCCTGGGCGTTGCCAGGCGGAATGGTCGTCGGGGGCAGCTCCTCCGGCGAGCTGCTGCTGTTATCCGCACTGTCCGTTGAGTTGGCCACGGAGGGCGGACGCGGCACGGGCTGCGCGCAGGTCACGATGCGCGTCCAGTAGAGCGGACGCATCGGTTTCGGCGGGTTGACAGCGCTCTTGCGTTGAACTGCGGAGAGGAGGAGAGAACGGGGAGGATCAGTTGGCGGCGGAAGCGGGAAGGCGCGCGTTCACTTACTGCTTGTGCGATTAAACCAATTGGCTTCAGCGGGATCTGGGAGTGGTGCGGGCGCGGCTGTTGCGCCCGACTTCAAGGTAGTTGGGGGCGGCGGCGGTGGCGGCATGCCGCCTGCACTGGCGGGCGGAGGCGGTGGCGGTGGACCGCTGCCTGGCGGTGGCGGCGGCGGGGGCGGTGGAACTGCTGCAGCGGCCACGCCTGGTCCTGGGGGCGGGGGTGGTGGGGGTGGTGGTGGTGGCGGCGGTGGTGGCGGCGGCGGCGGCGGTGCAGCGCCAGCGCCAGCTGGCCCGGCTGCTGCTGGCTCGCCCGTCTGTTGGCTCTGGTCGAGCTTTGGCGCCGCCAATCCGTTGGCTGCACCACACGCGCACGCGTCCGTCTGGGTGGCCGCGTCCGCGGAGCAGCGGCTCTCCGCGGGCTTGCTGTACTCGTAGATGGTCGCCTCGCTGGCGTTGAGCAGCTCGGTGAGATTGATGCAGCGCTTGGAGGGGCGCCGGGGCGGCTCGTCGACGCTGCTGAGCAGCTCGTTGACGACGGCGTGCACCTCGGCCAGCGTGGCGCAGTTGAGCAGACGCTTGCGCAGTATTTGCTGGAGCGTCTTCTGGCTGTCCGTCTGCGTGGAGCTGCCCTCGTGCTGCTTGCTCGCCGCCGGCGTGCTGGAGAACGGCCAGGCGGCCACCTTGTCCAGTTTGCCGGGCGTCAGCGGCAGCGACGTCGTCGGCTGCTCCGTGTGCGTCCACTGGTACATCTCGTAGGGCTGCCGGGTTGCCAAAGAAACGAATGGAGAAGTTCGATATAAAAGCAGATAAACTCGTATTAGCCCATTGGCTGGTAATTGCGGCTGGAGTGCATCCCTTTGAGTTGGCCTCAAGTGTGCCGAGCGACAAAGCTTAAAAGCCATCTCCGCCCCCTTTCCCCCTCCCCTCCCCCTGCACGCTGTTATCCTTGGCCCCAAAGTGTTGACTACATTGTGAACTCTAAGGCTCAGCACTTCAAATTGTGCACACGTCATTGTTGTGCCCTCGCCACCTCTCCCCCTGCCCCTGCCCCGCCCACTAGGGAATACGTTGACAGTTTTTATACCTCTTAAAAAGGAGGCTAGACTAACTCAGGAATGCAGCAGGTTTTGAGTTCCCTTGGCCGTAAGCACCAGCTGGTAAATATTTATCTTGTTGACAAATGTTAACGTTAACTGGTTTTTTTATTTTTATTCGAAAACTTTTGTTGGTTTTTTTTATATTTATTATTTGTTATGCTCTATAAGTTAGTTTTTCATATGACATGCTGCGCTATGTTTATATTTTATATTTTACAGCTATGCAATGTGATATAAAATAAAACAAGTTAGCTTAAGTAGCTTTTAAGTTATAAAAAAATCATCTTTACCTATCATATTTTCTACTAACGAAAATCGAAGAATAAATGTTTGTTTATGTATGCATATTTTTTTATTTTAAAACCTTTAATTGAAGAATTTTATTTAATTTACCTCGATGTTTATATTTTTTTTAAAAGATTTAACGAGATGTCGGCAAAAGAGTTTTTCTCTCGCAAATTTTGTTTTTTGCGTTTGTTTTTTCATTATTAATCTGCTTAAAAGTTTTTAAACATATTCCCTTTCAATATACTTTCATAAAACCTGTTTTTTACAAATACCTTAAGTATTTTTTCGAAATCATTTAAGGGCATCGAGGGTTCGGCGTGGCCCCACTTCTATATGCTTCACTTATTTTATTGTTGCACTTTTTGCTGCTTACCTATTTTGCGTTGTCACGCGTGAGATTCGGTTGGGCTTTGGCTGGGGATTGGGTCGGTTGCCGGCATATGTTGGGCGTGGGGAGGAGTGGGGGCGGGTGGATTAGGTGGGCCGCTCGAAATGCGCCAGCATGCAAATTGTTGGCACCGCCAAAGTGCAAACACTTGAGCAAATGGCGTCAAGTGCGATAACGTGACCACGCCCCACACACGCCCCACTTGCAGCATCTGAGTGCAGCTGTTGCACTTACATTCGTCATCCCAAATGGATGCCTCGACCCATCAACTCCAACGATTAGCGACAAGTGTGTGTGTGTGTGTGTGTGTCTTAATGTGTGTGGCTGTGAAATGGCGCCACATAATTGAATTTCAATTTTTAATTGCATTTCGTGGTGTTAAGCTGAGTGGTTGGAGAGTCATTGTGCCACAGTTTAAGCAGCGGTTGGGAATCCACCACAAATTGCTCGAGGTTTTCTTTATTATCTCAAGATGCGAAAATATTTCAAATACAATTGCTTGCTTTTCAGAGTTTTTACTCTAACAAGAACTATGTGTATGGAACAGATTTCAAATATATTAACTGCTGTTTATTAAAAATGTGAATTAATAAATATTTATTTGTTGTAGATATAGGTATGCTTTATTCTAAGTTAACATAGGTATGTTTGTATATGCTTTTCATTTTTGGGCATAATAAATTGCTAATTAACATCATTAATTATATGAATAACAAGTGAAAAGTTTTTAACTTCTCAAGTAATATAGT
>JAWNMW010000082.1:0-25048 GCA_035043565.1 Drosophila robusta
AATCTCCAGAATGGATTTTTCCATGTACCGATTGAGCCTTCGCCTAGGAAATATACGTCATTCGTATCACATAATGGACAGTTTGAATTTATCCATGTACCTTTTGGAATTACCAACTCGAGAGCTGTATTTTGTCGTTATACACACGCGGTTTTCCGAGATCTAATTCAAAGCGACAAGGTAATAACTTACATATTATCCATGTCCTCCCAGCCAAAAATATACATGAAGGTATAGAAAATTTTAAAAGTTTTTTGGAAGTGGCAGGTGCGACAGGACTACACATAAAGTGGGAAAAGTGTCAAATACTGCAGGAAAAGATAAAGTTTTTGGGATACTACATAAAAAATGGGAGCATTACGCCATCAGACGATAAGATACAAGCACTTCAAAAGTTTCCTATCCTCAAAACGGTGAAAGAACTCCAACGATTCTTAGGGCTAACTTCATACCTTCGATGGTTTATTAAGAGATATGCTTTAGTAGCTAAACCACTTACGGACATAATGCGTAAAGAAGGATCAACAAAGATTAATGTAAAAATTAATCTTAGAGATGAGCACATAATTGTGTTTCAGTAGTTAAGCAATGTTAGTTAAACCTCCGATCTTAAAATTATTTAATCCAAAGGCTCTGACAGCTGTCCATACTGACAGTACTTATGTAGAAAGATTCGGTAGATGTTTCACCCAATAGAATATATGAGTAGGAAAACAACACCGGCTGAAGAAGCACATTCTTCATATAAGCTTGAAGCTCTAGCTATTCTAAATTCAGTAAAAAAATGGCACGTTTACTTGCTGGGAATTTCATTTAAGGTCATAACAGACTGTAAATCCTTCACTTTATCTGTTAATAAAAACGAAGTTCCGCCTACTGCTTATCGCTGGATAACATATCTGCAAGGAGTACAATTGTATTGTAGAGTATACAAAGGAGGAAAAATGAAGCATGCGGACGCATTAAGTAGTGTATATTGCTTATAAGTCGACAGACGAATGGATCAAAGCGGTAAAAACCATTTTGCAAATCCAAAACCATAAAGATTTTTTTTTAAAGAATGGAGTACTTTTTAAAGACATTGACAAAGAACTATTACTAATTCCAGCAGCAATGGAAGATGAGATTATAAAGTTAGTTCACGGACAAGGACATTTTGGTTGGAAAAAGACTATGAAAACAGTTGAACAAAACTACTATATACCAAATATGCGACCGAAAGTGCTCAAGATTGTTAAAGGCTGTGTTGACTGTTTGATAACAGAGGCAAAACAGGGAAAAAAAGAAGGATACATAACATCGATCGATAAAGCTATGGAACCATTAGGACCCTTAACGGAGACACGAAAAGTCTATAACCATTTTCTAGTAGTGGTAGATGGGTTCTCAAAATTTGTGTGGTTATATCCCACAAAGAGCACAGGTGCCGATGAAGTAGTTGATTGATTCCGCAAGCAGGCAGGCGAATGTAAAGTCAGAACCACCGAATGTAGGAGTAAGTTAGATTCTAAGTTTATTCAGCCCTGGTACGATATGTTATCGACCAGCAGTATGATAAGTTGCAATTTTCGGCAACCCGAAACGAATTATTTCAGATAGAGGTACCGCGTTTACGTCTAACTTGTTGAATACATACTGTCAGGAAGAAAATATACAGTTATTACATATTGCTACAGGCGTGCCCAGAGGCATTGGGCAAGTTGAACGGATACATAGAATTATTGTCCCATTAATTGCAAAACTAAGCCAGTGCAATTCGCCAAAATGGTTCACTCATGTGAGCAACGTACAAAAGATAATAAATAATACTCCACCAAGAAGCACCAAAACAACACCTTTTAAGATATTGACAGGGTTAAACATGAGAGTTAAAGAGAGTTTGGAAATAACAGAATATTTAGAAGAACTGAAAGAATACGAATTAAATTCCGACGGAAGTGATATAAGAAAGGAAGCACAAAAAAATATAGAAATAATACAAGAAGAAAATCGTAAAGGTGTTAATAAGTATAGAAAACCAGGAGCCATTTATCAGATAGGAGACTTAGTAGCTATTAATATGGAAAGGACATGAAGCTAAGACCCAAGTTTTTTGGACCATATAAAATAGAGAACATAAAGGTCCAAATGAAACTAATACTACTGTTGATTTTATGAAAAAATGGTAATGTCAGTCAGACGAATGTAAAGTCAGAACCACCGAATGTAGGAATAAGTTAGATTTTAAGTTTATTCAGCCATCGTACGACATGTTATCGACCAGCAGTATGATAAGTTGTTTTGATCGAATGAAGAAATGAATCATAGAGCAGAAGCGAGAGAGAATTGCAGTCGCATGTGGAGTGAAAGAAACGATTTCGTTAAAATATATTTAAGCGCATAATTTAATATTTCATTGAATAAATAAGTAGTTTTCGTTAACAAATGCTTTGTAGTATTAAAAGGAGAACATCCCTACCATCACGTATTCAAACTACATATATTTTCGAATTAAGAAAATTATAATTTTTTGTGAAGAATTTTTCACAATTTTTTGGCTTTAAAATTCGAGGAAAAGTCGAAAAAAAATATGTCTTGTTTGTCTTGTTTGTTGTTTGTTTGATTATAGATTTATTAGGCGTTGTTTAAGATATTAATTATTGAAATCGATGCAGAGACGGCTGAGATAATCTTATTTCAGCAAACCTGCTTTATGTCGCGTTTTTTAAATTCGCTCATATAACATGGGTCAAAAAGGCAGTCCACATGCGTTCATGTGCGCAAACTTGGCTCGGATCGGCCTAAATCGACGGAATGCTTGGCGTTACTGATGGTATTCGTGAACAGATGACAGTGGTTTTGATTTTCTTCTATTCGCCGAGGATGTTTGAATGTAGATCGCCTACTTTACTCAAGCGATAGTCTCCCATCCACTAGTATTGGCCGGTGACCGGAGAGTCAACTAACTAACTACTACTGCTACCTGATCTAATAGAAAACTACCTGTTGCAGATATCGGTCTGCACATTAGTGCACCAATACACTTATTGAGCGCTAAATAGGGGGTATTCCTGGGAAAGTTGTCTGACCACGTTTTCAACCGAAAGTTCTACCTGAGAGAATTTGGACCAAACAAACAACAAGGAATTTAATGTTGACCCTAGGTAATAACGACATGTTTACGCTTTCTGCCCAATTTGGAGTGTTGGTATAAGGTGCCTACTAGAATTACCGGTGCTCAGTCTAGTTCTGACATTCATCGCAATACGAACTAAAACGAAAATATACCGTATAAAATGAGTAAAATTGTGCGCAAATATTCCTGTCGATACAATCGCGATTCGTTTTACAACATTTTAATAGAAAATACCAACTCCAAAATAATATTTAACGAAAGGTTGCAAAGCTTTTATATTAAATACTTTAGAATTGAACTCAAATATTCGATGAAGATTGGAGAAAACATGCCACTAAAAATCCATTTCTTGCATTCCCACTTGGACTTTTATGGGTGCAACTTAGGGGAGCTCAGCGTAGAAGCTGGAGAACGATTTTACCAACAATTGAAATTTATGCGCTGCATAGATGATTTACGTCGTTGTTAATAGGGATTGTGTAATCAGAACATGATGGGCGAGTATTTGTGGGGTCTTATACGAGAATCTGATTTTAATACCGTACGCAGAAAGAAACGGTACTTATACCATTTTTAATATACTTGAAAATTCAAATAATATCTAATAACTTAAGAAAAAAATAGAAAATCATGTTATTAATAAACATTTGGTGATATATATAATTTCTGATTGTCTTATGACTATTTATCTATTGATTTGGGGTGTTATCTTGGTCAATAGCACCGAAAATCGTTCCTTCTATTAGTGGCACATCATATAAATTACTCGTTTCTTTATTATTTTAAATGAGTGATATCTTAACTGATGATCCATTAATATATTTTTATGATTGTAAGGTCAAGCAGCCAACAAATCAATTCGGAGGACTTCAATGATTTAAACGTAAAAGTGAATATGACTGATTAATAGATATATTCATTCGCTTTCAGTAATCGTTAAGCTTTTCAGAATCGGTAATGCAAGCTTACCTCTGAAAAAAACTACCATATTTTGAAAATTTAAACAAGTATGAACGTTGCAGTTGGGCGTAACCGACTGCTTATACTCGTTCGCAGTACATAGAAGTTATTATTGTTATTTTGGAAAAATATTGAATTATTTAATTTCTGATTTTTCGGTCAATAAATCTGTGCCACCAGTTCGGACAAACCATTTGAGCCCATTTACTTTGTGTAGCCAGCTAATCTGGAGGCATCCAGCATTCAGCCATCTAGGAAACCATTTTGAAAGTGTGAAATATAAGCGCCAAAGGAAAAGGTATATGTACCCCAAAAAATTTTCGTCCGTAGTTGAAAACTAATAATTTTTCGATTATAGTGCCCATTTGCTCGATCGCCCTACCCATCTCCAAACAGCGGCAAGCTTTGCTAGAAGGCCTACTTTTTAAGGTGGGTTAATATTTTTGCCATCAGTGTATCGGAGCTTGGAGCTCGACGTCGTCTTAGCATAGGAGCCATGCAGAGTGTCCCATAATCTAACAGCCAAACACATCAGTAAAAACCCAAACTCAAATTATGTACAATTGGAACAAAACATTATAAAAGTGTGCCTAGTGGTGTCGGAGTGTCTAGAAACAAAAAAAATAAAATAACAGAAAGCACCCAAAGCTAAAGTTTTCTGTGCCCATCTCGGCATATATACATAAATATATATATATACATATATATATATATATGTATATGAAGATATATTCAGTCTGCTTTGATTTGATTTAGGTAATTTATTTTTGATTTGGCTTCATATATATATTGTTTTTGTGATATTTTTCTCTTCTTCGGCACCATTAATAAAAAATATGTGTTACATGACTGTGTCCATTGAATTAGCGGAAATATATATATATATATATATATATATATATTTTCTCTTCTTCGGCACCATTAATAAAAAATATGTGTTACATGACTGTGTCCATTGAATTAGCGGAAATATATATATATATATATATATATATATAATTCAATGGACACAGTCATGTAACACATATTTTTTATTAATGGTGCCGAAGAAGAGAAAAATATCACAAAAACAATATATATATATGAAGCCAAATCAAAGATAAATTACCTAAATCAAATCAAAGCAGACTGAATGCACAACACATAAAAAAATAAATAAACCCCAAACGCATTTAAGGGACTTACAAAGTAACTAAATGCTTTTTTTATTGCATAATTAAATAACCCATTCAGTTTCAGTAATAAGTGAAAAAAAATTATTATATAACACACAAAAAAAAAAACACACACCAGCTATACAAGAAACCAAAAAAAGAACTTTCATAAACCAATACAAACCATCTCAACACCAGCAGCGCTGGAAGTCCTTTCACCGCATTACACTATATTGTACGTAAGTCACAGCAAATTCTTTTAATTACGATTTCGATCACTCGCTAGTGCATCGGCAGAGTTATATACCGATGTACAGGTGGTCATCTCTGTATGTAAGTATTATGTGCCGATTTTGGTTGTACAATGACTGCCAGCACTACAAACATTTATCTTCATACTATTTTTGATATTAAAATATGCAACTTAAAAAAACAAAAACAAAACAAAAAAAGTTACAATAAAAAACATCCAAATGCTTTTTTCATTTACTAACTATCTAATTTGTCTAACATAGCTAATAAAGCTAAAAATCTAATGTTTTCATAAATGATCTGCTAATAGGCAAAGCAGCTGTTCTTGCGAATATCCACACTTACATGAGTGTTAAAGCTCAGCTGCAAGCTTTGATGACACGATCAGCTGCGCTTGCGTAATAGAATCCACAACCTGAGCTTTGGATACTCAAAGACCTTGGCTTTAAAGTTGGCACTAAAAGTATGTGCACACTTTCATTTTTGATTTGATTTATCCATATTCGGATTTCGAATATTAAGTAATACCATATAACGACACTATTATATATATAAAAAAAAATTTTAATAATAAAATAATAATAATAATTAAAAAAAATTATTAATTTACGATACATGCTCCCGAATTCTAAAACAAAACAAAAAAAATAAATTAAAATGTTTAAGGGAATAATGACTGTATAAATCCATGACCACCAAATATGGACACTGCCTTACAATAATTCGCACTCGCTATGACTTAAACTTTTTGTATCCCTAAATTTTTTTAACCCCGGTAACAGAAATTTTAATATTTACTCCTAAAGAAAAAAATGTTAGGCATGAAAAATCAATGCTTTATTTACAATTAAAAGAAAAACAAATGGAGAAATATTTGAAAATTTAACGATTATGGATTAACTTGTTATTACTTTGGGGGCCGCACAGTGAAATAATGTAATTTTTTTTTTCTTTGTTTAATCAAGACAAAAGTCTAGTCTTTTATTTATTCGTATTATTTTTAGCGATGTCCATAGGTTTTATAAAAGATCAAAATTGTAGTTAATGTAAGTAGGTCAAGCTTTTGCTTTTACAAAAAACGGTAACTTAGTTCACTCGATAATAACGTTACAACTGAGAGCATGTTAGCATTTTTAAAATTACTGTACTTATGATGAGGAAAATAACTAATCCTTGGCGGGAACTTCGATGACGCGCGGTTTATCGATGATCCGAGCCGTCTTGTTGCCCTTTTCAACAATGCCAATGATCCAGGCCTGGTAACCCTCCTGACTGTCAATGTCTTTACATTAGGCAGCTGCCTGTTCCCTGGGCAGGCAGATGAGCAAACCGCCTGATGTTTCCGCAGAATGACCCTGCAGGAGCTGGAACATATTGTCACAGGCCTTTGCCACGGCTGCCATTTTGGCAATAACCGGTAGATTGTGAATAACAAAGGAGACATCCTTCTTCTGGTGAGCGGCCAACGTTTGTGCATGACCCAGGAGTCCAAAGCCGGTTATATCCGTGGCGCCGTGTGCGTTGTATTTGTGCATAAGACGGGCGGCAACACGATTCAGTCGCGACATGGAGTTCATGGCACGATGATACGCCTTGCGCACGTCCTCCTCGGAGACAACCAGTTTGATGCGGTTCCAGCGTTCGGGCTGATCGATCCACTGATGCGCGTTCACAGCCACCTGAGTGCCCTATGGTTTGGTCAGCACCAGAACGTCCCCGACAACAGCGTTGTCCGGCACTATGTACTCATTAGGCGGGCAAATGGTCGAGGCAATGCCGCCAATGGTGCACCACGGATTGACAACGCTCTGGCCGCCCGTCACTGTGGTGCCCGCCTCCAGAGCAGAGTCCTTGAAGCCGCGCATTATCAGGGGTATGACCATATCCCGCTCCTTTTTCGTCATTTTTGTGCTCACAGCCAGCAGTATGAGCATGTTGTCGCAATCGGTTACTCCCATCGCATACAAGTCGCTGAGCACATTGGCGCAGGCTATCTTCCCCATCAAGTAGGGATCGTCAACAATTGGATAGAAGAAGTCGGTGGTTTGCACCAGGGAAAGGCCGCCGTGGCGCAGTGGTATAACGGCACAATCGAGACCGATGCCAATGCGAGGAATGGCAACGTTGAGGAACTGCGGCTCCTGATCTTGAGCGGAGTAGTCTAATAGAAATTTTGTTTTTGGGAATCTCGAATAAGTGCAATACGATATTCATGGTTGGGTGGGTAAAGACCACGCGGGTCGGTCATCATCTCAGATCCTGCGAAATCTGGGCAGCTATTTGAAGTAGGAAGCAAGACCAATGTATTTGTATTAAATATTCTCAAACGAGGCTGTGGTCTCTTATGGGAGTAGTCCGTTTGGAAGTTTCGCTTCCACCATTTAGTTTCAGGAGGGACTCTTTAATAATAAACATTATGTACACGGAGCCATCGGACACAGCAACCCACACCCACCTCGGCAGAACTAGGGAATCAAAGAGTCCCGACATCTGCTGTGAATTTCAGGTTCCTGGGAAGCCGTTAGATCAGAAGAATCGTGTGGCCAGATGGCCGGAGAAGTTTCCACCGATATACATTTCTTTTTTTTTGAGGGGTATGCTAGGACCATTCTCTTCTGATCTAACAACATCACCAACTTTTCCCCTGTGCCACATTTAAAACATAATTGTTTTAACTGCCAACAATTACATCGTAGGCTACATACGTTTTGGCGCCCAGAACGTGGGGACTGCTGACGCGAAGATTTTCACATAGTTGAAAATTTTTTAATTAGTAGCCACACATCCCCGGATTGTGAATAGCTGAGTTTGGATTCTCGTGGTAAATATACCTGTGCATGGAAGAAAGGCATTAAGTTCTTATCTCATAAAAGTATGTTGAGGCATAGAAGTTTTGAAATAGAAGTGTTAAACTAGGTGTTTGGCCAAGATCGGATGCCTTGCCGACTTATACATTTAATATGACTTTAGTACTCCGCACAGCAATTGCAACGCAGCTCTCACAGTTTAAGCTCGTTTTTACTTCGATTAGTATTTTCTATTAATTGGGCTTTGTTATTAGTAATACTTTGAAATACTCTAGTAGAACTTGTGGAATCTTGCGTATTTAGCTGAGATTGAATACCCTGCCGAAGTAGACACAACAGCCTTTTAATTTTTTTGCTGTTCAAAGTTCTTTTCTTTTTAAAATAGTTATCACACTCACGGAAGGGTAACATTGGAAGGTAATTATGTCATGCATATCTATGAATATTGCATACCCAATTTCTCTGTAATAGAGGTATTAGGCTATTAGGCATATCGCTACTGGGAAAAGGGAATGTAATGGCCAAGGTATACACTATATATATCGACTTTCCAATGATAGTTTCAATAGACCAAAATTAAAATCTAGCCTAATTTTTATATCTAAAAACTGTCAAGTAATCAATTTTCTTTCTTAAATTTTCTTTCTATTTAATAAATTCACTCTGTATGGCCCCTATAATCTGAATTTTTTTAAAATGTCTCTCGGACATAGTCCGCAACTAACACCAGCATTAACCGACGCCGCTTTTAACAATTGTAATATTTGTTGTCAGATCATGACAGACACTCAATCGTGTCGCAACGCAAGGAGTCCCCAAACTTCCTCACCCTTTTGAAGTGAGCGATGTGCCTTTGTTAGAGCTCGACGCCAGCAATGGTACTAACCAAGCAGACCCCCTCCTATTCGTGGTCTGAACCCAAGAAGAAGAGGACGTCCGTATCGCTCAGTCAACACGCGCCGGGAAGAGGCAGTGACGGTTGATTATTCGGTAATACAGAATATGATCGAGCAAAGCGTGTCCCGATTAATGTCTTCTTTAAATTTGAGTTATCCGGTAAATGTTTCGCAATCACCGTCAGCCCCGATCTCATCAGCTGGTCGCACCTCTGTGTATACCAGTAAAGTTGCTGAAATTATGTAGAAATGGAATCTTCATTTTGATGGGTCTGCTGAAGGTTTGAGTTTCGGGTGAAGGCGCTCACGGATGAGACTTTAGGTGGAGATTTAAATGCATTACGCAACCACATACACGTTCTGTTCGTAAGAAGAGCACGAAACTGGGATTGACGGTACCATAAATAGGTAGATTGTACTATCTGGTCAGATTTTTGCCTCTCCTTACGCCAACAATATAGTGATTATAGGTCCGAGCTTGCAAGCAAGGAACAAATTCGGTCGCGTAAGCAAAAACATGGGGAAACATTCGCTAATTTCTACGAAACCATAGTTTCTATAATCGATAAATCGTCTATTCGTATCAAAAAAGAAGAGTTGATAGAAATTCTTAAAAATAATCTGCTCCCTGAGACACGTCATAAGCTGCTGTATCAACCTGTACACTGTGTAGGTCAGTTGCGTAGATTAGTGCAAATGCACGAAAATTTACTGCATGAGTTAAGCAGCCGCGCTGAAACAGTCTCCAAGACAGAGCAGCCCATGCAACATCGACAGGTCTACACTGTAGAAGAACTTGAGACATAAGTTGTTCCAAAAATAGAGCTGAATGAAGAACCAGAGATCGATGCTGTCCATTATTCCAATATTACTTGTTGAAATTGCGATGTGCAGGGACACGCATGCGAAAATTGTCTGCCACAACGCCGAATTTTTTGTCACGGATGTGGCGCTTTAAACGCTTGCAAGCCACAATGCAAAAATGCCTGCAGCATCTGTCGGAAAACCGGCAGAAGGGTGCATCCACCAACAACCGGATGACCCCTACCAATTAGAAATTTTAACTCCAGAAGCAGATCACCGTTATAACGCTGAGCCCGTGCGTTCATTAACAATGTTAAATCATTCACCGGAAGAAAGGATTGAACCGGTGGATTGTCCAAATTTTCGCCCTTATCATGAGCGGCTGAGAAATTATTTGGAAGTTATGAATAAAATCTTTAATGAAATTAGTCCACTAGTTTATAGAAATGGGTTACGTTGTAAGAAATATTTTAAGCGAATGAAACGATATGGTAAACAATTAGTTTCAGCTATTTTTAATAACAACAATGATTCACGTTGCTATGCTGAAGTGTCCTTTGTGCATTTCACTGAACATGGTTTGCTAGACAAAGGGGCAAATGTCAGTTGTATTGGTCTTACACTGGCTTCTGAACATTTTCATAATTAATATGAGTTTAAGCCCCTGAAATCTCACGTGAGAACAACTGATGGAAAATCTCACGAAGTGATTGGAGCTCTAACAGTTTTAATGAATTATAAAGACAGGCCCAAAACTATACAGATATATATGTTACCGTCAATAAAGCAAATATGAGCCATATTGGGGGTAGATTTTTGGAGAATTTTTGCAATAGCTCCTAACGTCATCAGTTGTATTACCGCGGCCCCTAAAGAGTTAGAAAATATCTCCCTCACGAGCGTAGCGGAGAATGCAAATTTGTGTCCAATGACGGATATGCAACGGCAGCAGTTGGAGGTGGTGAAAAATATGTTTCCTAACTGCCGAGAAAGTTTAGGCCGCACCCGTTTGATCCAACATCATATCCATGTTGGCGATGCAAGTCCTATAAAACAACGTTTTTACCCGGTCAGCCCAGCCGTTGAAAAACTTCTATATGCTGAAATAGATCGTATGTTAGCACTAGATATTATAGAACCATCTTCAAGTGCATGGAGCTCACCTATGCGTCTAGTTATTAAGCCCAATAAAGTTCGTCTCTGTTTAGATGTGCGTAAACTAAACGAGGTCACAAAAAGATGCGCATCCGTTGCCCAGTATCAATGGAATTATTGCTCGTATGCCAAAGGCAAACATAATTTCCAAGTTGGACATCAAGGGTGCGAACTGGCAAATAGAATTGTCTAACGATTCTGGGCCATTGACAGCGTTCACCATTCAAGGTACCAATTTAAAGTCATGACATTTGGCGTATGCAATGCGCCCTCCACTATGTGTCGCCTCATGGACGACATTATTCCGCCTGATCTTCGTCACTGTGTATTTGGGTATTTAGACGACGTATTTATTGTCTCTGAGAATTTTTCTGCCCATCGTGCAGTATTGGTCCGTCTTGCTGAATAATTCCGAAAAGCCAACCTAACACTGAATATCGACAAAAGTCATTTCTGTGTGAATAGCGTCAACTATTTAGGTTATGCAATAGGCAGCAGTGGTATTTGTACGGATCCCGCTAAAATAGATTGTATTCGGAACTGGCCAGCGTCTAGAAACCTGAAACAGGTTCGCGGATTCCTAGGAGTATGCGGTTGGTATCGTCGTTTCATAAATAATTACGCAGAGTTAACATGTCCTATTACAGATGTGTTGACTATTAAAAACAAATTTGTTTGGCCAGCAGAAGCGCAACAGGCTATGGAAAGATTAAAAATTATCCAAACGTCTGCACCCGTGTTACAAAATCCTGATTTTCAGAAAAAAATTTTTCTTCATTGCGACGCCAGTAATTATGGAATTCGCGCTGTTCTTGTGCAGTTTTCGGAAGACAAAGATTAAATGCCAATCGCAGTTATGTCAAAAAAATTAAGTCGCGCCCAACGCAACTACAGCGTTACAGAGCGTAAGTGCCTGGCAGTCATTATGGCCATCGAAAAATTTCGTTGCTACTTAGAACTACAGGAGTTTGAGGTGGTAACTGATCATTCTAGCCTTTTGTGGCTTATGCGCCAACAAAATGCGTCCGGTTGACTTGCTCGATGGATTTTCCGTCTGCAGCACTATAAATTTACAATTTCACACCGAAAAGGAAAAGACCATATTGTCCCCGAGGCCTTGTCAAGATTAAGTGAAGAGGAATTGGCCGAAATAGAAATATGTCCAATCATAGACTTGGAGTCGGATGCTTTCTTTAACGAATATAAAAATGTGAAACAGAAATTTCTACTGCAGCAGTCTAAATTTTCAGATATTAAGATATCTAAACGATTTATATATATTAAAACCGAACATGCAAAAGCACTAGAATTGTAAGTTATAGGTTCCGTCTCGACTAAGAAATAATGTATACAAGCGCATAATAGTGTAATTTCGTCGCACTGTGGGATGCTAAAAACTATGAAAAGTTGCACAGAAATCTTTTCTGGCCTTGTTTGGCAAACGATGTGCGTAATTATATTCGGAAATGCGACACGTGTAAGAAACCAAATCGCCTAATTATGTTCTTCGCCCACCTATGGGATTACCGTCTCCTACATGTAGACCATTCCAAGCACTATATATTGAATTATTAGGTCCCTAGCCAAGAAGTAAAGCTGGTCATGTTGGATTGCTAATTGTTCTGGACCATTTCAGTAAATTTCATTGGCTCCATCCACTTAAAAAATGCACGTCTTCTTATATTCAAGACGTCCTATTAAAACAAGTATTCCACTGTTTTGGGGTCCCCGAGATGGTATAATGGTGGTGAAAATGGTATACAGTTCCGAGCCCATGAGTTAAATGCGTTTCTGACGGAACTGGGCATAAAACACGTTTATACTCTGTATTCGCCTCAGGGTAATGCGGCCAAGCGTGTAAATCGATCCCTGTCAGCAGCAGTTCGCGCATATCTTAAAGAGGAGCAAACGGAATGAGACAAATATATTTCAGCCATTTCTTGTGCATTACGATCGACATTGCACCAATCTTTAGGTTGCTCCCTATGCAAAGCCTTGTTTGGGATAGACATGATTACTCACGGGGCAGACTATCGTCTCTTAAAAGAAATGTCGCTTATGGAAGAACCTATGGTACCCTTACAACGAACAGATAACTTGTCCCTGTTGCGAAAAGACTTCCAAATAAATATTCGCAAGGCTTATGAAAGGAATGCGGTGCAATATAACTTGCGTTCCAAACCCGTCTTCTTTAAAGATGGCCAAGAAGTTTTTCGACGAAATTTCGCTCTTAGCAAATTTTCGCAAAATTTCAACGCAAAATTAGGACCGCAATTTGTGAAATGTATTAAAAAGAAGTTTGGAAATAGTTTTTACTTTTTAGAAGATTTACAAGGGCGTGAAATCTGAACATACCACGCGAAAGATATTCGTAGCTAATTCCCGCTAATCTTCCTACTACCGTATCAGATTATCGGGTTATGTAGTGATCAGCAAAACAAAGAAAAATCCCCGCCGCAGATCGTTTACGATAATTATGTCGCCTGCGTTGTTTTATGCTAAAGCTTTGATATTGAGCTTTTGGGAGAGTGCTTTATGTAAGCGGAGCTTTTGCAAGGTTGCATATGACATAGATCTCCACATTCATTATCTCCACTTGCTATCTGGGAGCAGGGATGGGTATAAAAGCCCAGGGCTCATAGCATACGGCCTCTGTTGGTGATCGTATCTCCGAGTAAAAACTCACGCTGTGAACAACAATTTTTTTTGTACAATCTTCATAGCCCGTGAGCACATTTTTTGTACTTGGAATAATGCGATGCATTATACGAAGAAACATAAAACGGTCAGAGATCTGATTTTTCGGTCAATAAATCTGTGCCACCAGTTCGGACAAACCATTTGAGCCCATTTACTTTGTGTAGCCAGAAGCTAATCTGGAGTCATCCAGCATTTAGCCATCTAGGAAACCATTTTGGAAGTGTGAAATATAAGCGCCAAAAGAAAAGGTATTGTACCCCAATAAATTTTCGTCCGTAGTTGAAAACTAATAATTTTTCGATTATAGTGCCCATTTGCTCGATCGCCCTACCCATCTCCAAACAGCGGCAAGCTTTGCTAGAAGGCCTACTTTTTAAGGTGGGTTAATATTTTTGCCATCAGTGTATCGGAACTTGGAGTTCGTCGTCGTCTTAGCATAGGAGCCATGCAGAGTGTCCCATAATCTAACAGCCAAACGCATCAGTAAAAACCCATACTCAAGTTATGAACAATTGGATCAAAACATTATAAAAGTGTGCCTAGTGGTGTCGGAATGTCCAGAAAAAAAAAAAAGAAACAGAAAGCACCCAAGGATGAATTTTTCTCTGCCCATCTCGGCATATATACATAAATATATGTATATATATTTCCGCTAATTCAATGGACACAGTCATGTAACACATATTTTTTATTAATGGTGCCGAAGAAGAGAAAAATATCACAAAAAAATATATATATGAAGCCAAATCAAAGATAAATTACCTAAATCAAATCAAAGCAGACTGAATGCACAACACATAAAAAAAATAAATAAACCCCAAACCCATTTAAGGGACTTACAATAGAAACTAAATGCTTTTTTTATTGCATAATTAAATAACCCATTCAGTTTCAGTAATAAGTGAAAAAAAATTATTATATAACACAAAAAAAAAAAAAAAACGCACTCACCAGCTATACAAGAAACCAACAAAAGAACTTTCATAAACCAATACAAACCATCTCAACACCAGCAGCGTTTGAAGTCCTTTCACCGCATTACACTATATTGTACGTAAGTCACAGCAAATTCTTTTAATTACGATTTCGATCACTCGCTAGTGCATCGGCAGAGTTATATACCGACGCACAGGTGGTCATCTCTGTATGTAAGTATTATGTGCCGATTTTGGTTGTACAATGACTGCCAGCACTACAAACATTTATCTTCATACTATTTTTGATATTAAAATATGCAACTTAAAAAAACAAAAACAAAACAAAAAAAGTTACAATAAAAAACATCCAAATGCTTTTTTCATTTACTAACTATCTAATTTGTCTAACATAGCTAATAAAGCTAAAAATCTAATGTTTTCATAAATGATCTGCTAATAGGCAAAGCAGCTGTTCTTGCGAATATCCACACTTACATGAGTGTTAAAGCTCAGCTGCAAGCTTTGATGACACGATCAGCTGCGCTTGCGTAATAGAATCCACAACCTGAGCTTTGGATACTCAAAGGCCTTAGCTTTAAAGTTGGCACTAAAAGTATGTGCACACTTTCAATTTTGATTTGATTTTTCCATATTCGGATTCCGAATATTAAGTAATACCACATAATGACACTATTATATATAAAAAAAATTTTTAATAATAAAATAATAATAATAATTTAAAAAAATTATTTATTTACGATACATGCTCCCGAATTCTAAAACAAAACAACAAAAAATAAATTAAAATGTTTAAGGGAATAATGGCTGTATAAATCCATGACCACCGCGCGCACGAAAATTATTTAAAAATATGGACACTGCCTTACAATAATTCGCACTCGCTATGACTTAAACTTTTTGTATCCCTAAATTTTTTTTAACCCCGGTAACAGAAATTTTAATATTTACTCCTAAAGAAAAAAACTGTTAGGCAAGAAAAATCAATGCTTTGTTTACAATTAAAAAAAAAACAAATGGAGAAATATTTGAAAATTTAACGATTATGGATTAACTTGTTATTACTTTGGGGGCCGCACAGTGAAATAATGTAATAGAAATTTTGTTTTTGGGAATCTCGAATAAGTGCAATACGATATTCATGGTTGGGTGGGTAAAGACCACGCGGGTCGGTCATCATCTCAGATCCTGCGAAATCTGGGCAGCAATTTGAAGTAGGAAGCAACACCAATGTATTTGCGTGAATTTTAAATATTCTCAATCGAGGCTGTGGTCTCTTATGGGAGTAGTCCGTTTGGAAGTTTAGCTTCCACCATTTAGTTTCAGGAGGGACTCTATAATAATAAACATTATGTACACGGAGCCATCGGACACAACAACCCCACACCCACCCCGACAGAGCCAGGGAATCAAAGAGTCCCGACATCTGCTTTGAATTTCAGGTTCCTGGGAGCCGTTAAATCAGAGGAATCGTGGGGGGCCAAATGGCCGGAGAAGTTGACGCCTATATACATTTATTTTTTTTGAGGGGTATGCTTGGACCATTCTCTTCTGATCTTGCAACATCACCACCTTTTTCCCTGTGCCACATTTAAAACATAATCGTTTTAACTGCCAACAATTACATCGTACTCTACAAAATATACCCGTAATTAAAGGGGTGACCACTAATCTACCATTATATTAAATTTGGTGACTCTAGCTCAAAAACTGTGAGAGATATAGCCATTTCCGATTTATTAAGGCGGGGTGGCTCGGGGACGTTCTAGTGGGCGTGGCCGTTATATTAACGTCGCAATCTTTTGGTGCGGTCACCAGCAATCTACATAACAAGTTTGGTGTCTCTAGCTTTAAAATTGGGTGAATTATACACATGTTACCAAATTTTGTGACTAACTTTAATATTCTGGAAAATATTGAGCCTTTACCGAATTACGATTTGAGATGTACCAACATTGTATGGATTTGCCAGCCTCTCAGTGGGCGTGGCACAAAAATTTTAACACTTTGTCTGACGCAGATAACTACAAATATATATCCAAAATTTTAAGTCTCTAACTTCAATTGCGGCGAAAAATATTGCGTTCATCCGGACAGACAAACGGACAGCAGCACGGACATTGCACAGAACCAGTATACTAGTTTCACTTCGTGAACGATTATAAATAAAAAAATCTCATCATAGATAAATTTTAAAGTATGGGGCTCCATATGTGTCAGTTGGTTTGGCCAAAATGGCAATTTGGCTGTTGCCAGGTGTTATTTAAAAACCGAAAAAATCGCAAAAATTGTAAAATCGCAATCGAGAGTCGACGATTCGCAGAAATGCAGGTAGCAGGAGAAAAATCGGAGGCTACAGGCTAAATCGATTAACGCTCGCTCATCGCGTTGTGTTCGAACATGCTTTCCTGTCCTCAAAAGTGCGGCTTCTAAAAGCTGTATGCCTTTTTAAAGCTCATTTCTATGAGGTGTGCAAGCTTTAAAAATTAAAAAAAAGAAAATTTTGAAAGATCAACGGAACAAAGCAAGCACACTTAAATAACTTAATTTTATTATATTTCTATTCGTTTTGATTATTTTATGCATAGAAATAAAATCGGAATTGAGGAAAGAGAAAAGTGGAAACTTTAAAAAGCAGTGTTGCAAACTTTTTTCTTGCGTTGCAGAACATTTGACTGTCAGGCTGGCAACCTGTATCGCATTTAAATGTACAATATACATATATATAACATAACTTCATTGTTTTAATAAAACGAACGTTCAATTAATAAATGTTTTCAGTACAATATATGTGTAGTTGTTGCATACATACAGTGGGTAACAGCTTAAATGATACAGTTTGATTTTTCAACTTCACAGCGCAAAATCTCCGCATCTAAATGCAATAGACAATAAGTTTCAACTAGCAAATTTTAATTTGACAAATTATACATATTATAGGAAAAAAAATTGACAGTATGTGAGTACATCCAGCGCAAGAAGCAACGGAAAAGAAAAAGGCAAAAATGAAGCGTTACAGCTAATTTGATACAGCAGCTTTGGCGATTTACTTTACTCGTACGCATCACATTCTAACGGTTCTTTTTTTCGTTTACGTCTTTAACATTCATTCTGCTTCAGTTTTGCGAAAATTTGTTTCATTTGAAAGCGGTAGTCAATTGAGAATAGACGTATATTTTAAAATGGGAAAGCGCACAACCATTGAACAGCGAGAGCTGGTGATTTTTCATTTTAAAAAAGGACTTTCATACAGGAAAATTTCGGAAATTGTTAATATACCATTTGGCACCATTCAGCAAATAATAAATAGATTTTTGCGCGAAACAGAATTAAAAACAAAGGGCGAACAGCGCCAAATAAAATTTTTACACAAGAGGAAGAGCGCTTGATCGTGCGGAAAGTAAGGAAAAATCCAATGCTATCGGCTCCAAAAATAGCTGTAGATGTTGAAAAAGATTTTGGAAAATCATGCAGCGCTCAAACTGTCCGCCGAGTATTACATGAACATGACTTTTATGGCCGAGTAGCCCGCAAAAAGCCATTTCTAAACAAAAAGCACCAACAGGCTCGTTTTGTATTCGCAAAAGAGTATGAATTGAAAGGTCCAGAATTTTGGAATACTGTTATTTTAGCAGACGAGTCCAAATTTAATATGTTTGGATCGGATGGGAGGAAATATGTGTGGAGAAAAGCAAATAAAGAGCTGAATAAAGAAAATTTAAAGCCAACGAGGAAGCTCGGCGGAGGCTCCGTTATGGTTTGGGCCTGCATGTCAGCTAGAGGAGTAGGACATTTGGTGTTTATTGATGGAATGATGGATAAATTGCAGTATCTAAATATTTTGAAGAGCCATTTGCTTCAATGTGCCGAGGAGTTGGGAATAAAGGACTCTTTTTCATTTTACCAAGATAATGACCCCAAACATAAGGCGGGAATTGTGCAGAGTTGGTGCATATAGTTCATATGCATATGTTCAACATACATAGATGTATATGTAGGTGTGGCGCGCTTGCTCGTACACACAAAAATTTGACAACAAAGGGAAAAAAATGTACATTACAAATACTTCACAAAATAATAAATTTACGAGAGATCTAACGAGCGAGAGCGCACGCGTGTCCTTTCTTCGCTCAATCTTCACAAAAAACCTCTTCTTTTCAGTCCCCTTGCAATTATTCACACATACACAGAATCACTCATACACATACGCAGACTGCACGCTGTAAACAGCTACTGTGCTTGACCCCCACTATAGAAACTAAATTCGTGTATAACCTCTACACTAAGAGTATGATCTTAATAAAATGTTCAGGGCTTAACAAGAGCAGGGCTAGTGATGCTGATCAAGAATATATATATATATACTTTATGAGGTCGGAGCCTGTTACATACATTTGCACAAAACCATTATACCCTGATTTACCCATTTTTAATATGTTCAGGATATAAAAAGAAAGCACCGGTTGTTTCCCAAAGAAAAATTTAAACAAAAGCGCATTAAAAAACACGTGACGTATTTTATGCATATATGCATATGCATATGTCCCACTACACAATGTCCGTTATGCTGTCCGGATGAATGCAACATTTTTCGGCGTTGTTGAAAATAGAGACTTGTTATTTTAAATACATAGTAATTGTAGTTATCTGCTTCAGACAAACTGTTAAGATTTTTGTGCAACGTCCTCTGGGAGGCTGGCAAAACGATAATTGATAATCGAAATCGGTACACCTCAAATTGCAAATCGATAAGAGGTGAATATTTCCCACAATATTAAAGTTAGAGTCACCATGTACATTGCTAGCAACATCCCCAAATTGCGACCTTGATATCCCGGCCACGCCCACTAGAACGCTCCCGAACGCCCCTGCCTTAAAATATCCAAAATGGCTATATCTTCCACAGTTTTTAGCTGGGGGCTCCATATTTGGAATATATGTTCCCCCGTATATCATAAAAAAAATTTTGCATCCACGCCCCTTCCCGTTTAAAATCGATATACCTGAAAGCTCAAATCGGTAACATGGGCATAATTCAAACAATTTGAAAGCTGAAAACACCAAACCTGGTATGTTAATTGCTGCTGATCTCCCCAAAAGATTGCGACCTTTATGTTTCGGCCACACCCACTATAACGCCCCCAGTCGCCCCGCCCCCACGAATCGCAGATACCAATATCTCCCTTATTATAAGAGCTAGTTTCACCAAATTTTAAAGGTAGATTAGTCCTTCCCGGAAATTGCGAATTTCTATATCTTCCAGACCCCTTTTCAAAGATCGGTAGAAAATTTCTCTGCCACGCACACTCCCGTCCCCGCAAATAGAGCTAGAGTCACTCTCTTAAAATATTTGTAAAATCCGTAAAATCTCCGTAAATCGCGAAAGCGTATATCTCACCAAATTTTTTAAGGTAGCTGGCTGGTCACCCCCTTTAAAGATGCGACAAACATTTTCTGGCCACGTCCACTCCCGCCTCCGAAAATCACGAAAATCTATATATTTAACAATTTTAGAGCTAGAGTCACCAAGTTTTAAATGTAGATGGGTGGGCACACCCTTTAAAGCCAAGTAAATTTCCCGGCTATGCCTACTCCCGCCCACTCGCGGCCCGTAAATCGCGAAAATCTATATATCCCACAATTTGAAAGCTAGAGTCCCCAAATTTGGCAGACAGTGTTTGGGTGACCGCCTCGAGCCGAAAAATGTTGGCCACGCCCACTATGAAATATAGAAATTCTATATTTTTCCAAAATATCAATACTGTCTTCTGTACTCTGTGAACGAGTTTTAAGCGGTTGTTTACTTGGTATATATTTTGATTGTTATATGTATTTAATTAGTTAGTCAGTGTAAATCCTTGCTCGTGGCTTTACAGCTGGTTTTACTGTTTGCTTCAAGGGAATCAAAAAAAGAGATCTTCACTGTTGGCGCCGCGCTCATAGACATTACGAGATATGCAGTTCGGTTGTGCGAGAGCTTATGTATGTTTGAGTTTATGTGTTCGACTTAGAACTGAGTAGAGAGTAACTCCTAATGAGATACTCCGGACTAGACCACTCTTACCTGCTTTTCTATATTATAAACTAATCTTTTTTATGTAATCCGATTTCCTATTCAATTATTGTATGAGTAAAATTAGTCTTATTTTTTTCTTCTCCTAAACCTTTTAACCACTGTTTTGCCTAATCCGATTTCCTCTCAAAATTGTTTATAATCCCAAAATTAATGTTATTTTTATTTATAGCTTATATATCTGAGAAAGTTAAGGATTACGTTGGAAATAACTTGGCTTGCTTGCCGTCATGCATGGAACAACAGATAAGCTATGTTGGGTAAGATGTTTTAAAGTTATTACAATATATTATATATATTGGTATAAAATTAAATAGGAGGTAAGAATATATAATAAAATACAGAATTAAATTGGTAATAGAAGGAAAGAATGTCTATGTTCAGATTGTCTCGCCCACAGCTTACAGTAAAATGATTATTGTTACTGATCCTTACAAGCGAGGATATTACAACAAACGAGTATGCTTGTATATGATATATGCTTTGCAGGGCTGTAAACCCAAAAATAAATTTCGCTAGTTCGGTTTACGGTTCGAACCCTTTTGATACCATTGGGTTCGGTTCATGAACCTGGTTTTTCAGATTTATGAACCCAGGTTTTGGTTCGTCTTTTATATTTTCTAATTTCTTCACAAACAAAACTCAAATTCATTAATACTCTTTTGCCTACTGATTACCACCATCAATAATCGCATTGTTAATTGTTTTAAGCAACCAGTACACTCTTTCCCTGAATAGGCTACTTCAACTATTTCTTAGTGATGTTAAAACTGATCTTAAAACTTCTAAATAAAATGTTAAATCAATATCAGGGAAAAATTTGTCTTCGCATTTTCAGAGTTACATTTGGAAATATTACTTAAGATATGTTTTATGAAAACATTTTATTTATTATTTGCATAAATAAGGGTATTTATGCCTCGACGAGCAAACACAATACACACATTGTCGTACCAATGAATAAGTATGTGTGTACGCAGTCCATTAACATGCCTGCAAATCTGAAGGTTGCAACTTCTTTTCAACATGCGACGTCACAGCTAAAGTTTCTGTGCGAGTGGGTAATTTTAGCATGACGGAAAGAAGCCAATGAGACGTCACGTCGTTACAAATGTTCTAGCTACTGGCGCTTCACCTCGCGTGAGCAACGACAACATCACTGCGCCGAAGAGTGAAGATAGACGACTAAATAGTTTCTGTCTCTGCTGCTGCCTATAATCTGCAGCCTTCTTTGCTTTTTCTTCGTTTCTAAGCTCTGTGCCTCTTTCCCAAGAAATCAGTTTCTTTACCGGCAGCAACAAATGCAGCCGAAATTGCTATGGTTGTTGTTATCCCGCTTCCTCCGAAGTTGCCGGCATCTTGATCTCAGCACAGAAGCAGCGCAAAATATCAAAACAATAAATGCTACAACAAGTCCAGCCGAAATAAGTGTGGTTGTTGTAACCGTTTTCCCCCAAAATTTTTGCCTACGTCTTCAACTCAGAACAAAAGCTGTAAAGAATATCAAAACAAAAAAACAGACAAGAGCAACTGTTGTTGTGTTATAGAGCTTTGTTGTTGCATCCAATGGTAAATTTGCTGCTTTTGAATTTGCTTTTGCGGACCGTCTGCACCTCTTGCCAACCATAAATATACCTAACTATATTAACCGCGTATGCGTCTGTATTCCGCTATTTATACTTTAGTTCTCTCTGTGTAAATAAAATTTTCAAATGAATTTTTTATTTTTTATAGCTAATTATGAACCAAATTATTTTTTAATAAATATGGTTTAGTTCGGGTTCAGGTACGGCTGTCTTTCTTTAAACGAGTTCAGTTCAAGGTATGGTTCGAAAGTTTGAACCGAACCGGCTCGAATCCGGTTTGCAGCCATGGCTTTTAGTGATTTAATCAATTTTAATTTCGCATATTTTGGCCAAAAACAAGTTTGTAAATGTGTAATTCAATCGGTAGTGTGAAAAACATAGTTCAAATCTATTTGGCATTTTAATTCAATTCGTATAAATTGAGTTTAAATACAATAACAAACTGCAGCACAAGCATACTTGTTGACTTGTGTAGTTGCATTGTTAGTAGTAGGGAACTGAATGTTCCGGATCAGTCTGTAGCTATCACTTTTGTTACCCTGGGATACATAATGGTGGGAGTTAGGGGAACTATCGTTTAATGGCGCTACGTGACCCTTTTTGCCGGGGAGGGGATGAGGGAACCAATCGTTTTATGGGCCCAAGTGACCATTTGTTAGGGGCAGGGGGTGAGGGAGAGGGGAGTTGAGGAAAGTGGCAGTTACATTTTATTGCCGGTCGCTTTTGGATGGGTGCACGATTTTGAATTAGAGGTGCACCCATCGATTTGTTTACCTACCATTTCGGATAAGATTTGGGATAAGAGACGATCGTTAAAATTCACATTTACTAGGGGGCAGATCATTCAAATTTCTATTTCCGGTGTGATGGTTAACGAGATCACGTGCGCGCAAGTGCACGCATCGGCTTGTTCTGCTCCTTTTTCGGGGTTTAGATAAGGGTCCGATTAGGCACGTGCGCATACTTAGAAAAACTTTATTTAGTCTCTTAAGTGAAACTAGTATACTGGTTGTGTACAATGTCCGTCCTGCTGTCCGTCCGGATGAACGCAATATTTTTCGACGCCATTGAAGATAGAGACTTTAAATTTTGGAGATATACTTGTAGTTATCTGCTTCAGACAAAGTGTTAAGATATTTGTGCCACTCCCACTGTGAGGCTGGCAAATCGATAACCTGTCGCTACACCTCAAATCGAAAATCGATTCGTCAATATTTTGTACAATATTAAAGTTAGAGTCACCATCTTAGTATGCAGATTGCTGGTGACCTCCTCCAAAAATTGCGCCCTTAATTTCCCGGCAACGCTCACTAGAACGTCCCGCCCTAAAAAATCGGAAATGCCTATATCTCCCAAAGTTTTTGAGCTACAGGCTCCATTTTTGGTATACGTATTACTGGAAAGTTCCCCTACACATCGTAATTTTCCGGCCACACCCCTTATACCTTCGTAATAGCTAAAACCGATATATTTGATAGCTCAAAACGGTAACATGTGTATAATTCACACAATTTTAAAGCTAGAGAAACAAAACTTGGTATGTAGATCCTCCAAAAGTTGCGACACTGATTTCACGGCCATGCCCCTAGAACGCGCCCCACCGCCCCCGCCTTCAAAAATCGGAAATGGCTATATCTCCCACAGTTTTTGAGAGGGAGGCTCCATATTCGGAATATATATTACTGGATAGCACACCCAAACATCCTAGAAAAAATGTTCCGGCCACGCCCCCTTCCGCCTCCGTAATTGCTGACACAGATATATTTGAAAGGTCAAAACGGTAACATGTATATAATTCACACAATTTTAAAGTTACAGACAACAAACTTGGTATGTAGATTGCTGGTGACCTCACCAAAAGATTGTGTACTTGATACTTGACGCCCACTAGAACGGTTCCAAGCCACCTCGCCTTACAAAATCGGAAACGGCTATATGTCTTACAGTTTCTGAGCTAGAGTCTCCAAATTTTAAAGTGGATTAGTGGTCACCCCTTTAAATACGGGTAAAAAAATTACCCAGCCAAGCCCACCCCCGCCTACTCCCGCCCGCGGAAATTACGAAAGCCTATATCTCCACAGTTTTAAAGCTAGAGTCACCAAATTTGCTCGGTAGGTCTTGCCCTTTAAAGATAGTAAAATTTCCCGGCCACGCCCACCCCGCCCTCGAAAATCGCAAAAATCACCAAGTTTTAAAGGTAGATAGCTGGTCACTCATTTTAAATAGATGGCTGGTCACCCCCATTAAAGACTCCCGGCCGTGCCCACTTCCGCCCCCGGAAATCGCGAAAATCTATATTTCCCACAATTTTAACGCTAAATTCATGAAATTTGGCAGTGGTTGGGTAGGTCACCCTTTTAAGATTTTGCCAAAAATTTTGGGCATGCCCACCCTGCCCATGCCATATATAAAAATAATTTATTTTTTCAAAATAACAATAATGACTTCCGTGAACCTTGAACTAGTATACGGAATCGGTTACGTCCGACTGCAACGTCGGTACTTGTTATTATTGTTTAGGAAGTGAAAATAGTACATTAGATTTGTGCGCTGTCCGTCATGCTGTCCGTCAGTCTGTCCGTCTGTCCATATGAATGCAATATATTTCGGA
>JAWNMW010000083.1:0-20332 GCA_035043565.1 Drosophila robusta
TCAATGGACACAGTCATGTAACACATATTTTTTATTAATGGTGCCGAAGAAGAGAAAATATCACAAAAACAATATATATATGAAGCCAAATCAAAAATAAATTACCTAAATCAAATCAAAGCAGACTGAATGCACAACACATAAAAAAAATAAATAAACCCCAAACCCATTTAAGGGACTTACAATAGTAACTAAATGCTTTTTTTATTGCATAATTAAATAACCCATTCAGTTTCAGTAATAAGTGAAAAAAAATTATTATGTAACACACAAAAAAAAAAAACACACACCAGCTATACAAGAAACCAAAAAAAGAACTTTCATAAACCAATACAAACCATCTCAACACCAGCAGCGCTGGAAGTCCTTTCACCGCATTACACTATATTGTACGTAAGTCACAGCAAATTCTTTTAATTACGATTTCGATCACTCGCTAGTGCATCGGCAGAGTTATATACCGACGCACAGGTGGTCATCTCTGTATGTAAGTATTATGTGCCGATTTTGGTTGTACAATGACTGCCAGCACTACAAACATTTATCTTCATACTATTTTTGATATTAAAATATGCAACTTAAAAAAACAAAAACAAAACAAAAAAAGTTACAATAAAAAACATCCAAATGCTTTTTTCATTTACTAACTATCTAATTTGTCTAACATAGCTAATAAAGCTAAAAATCTAATGTTTTCATAAATGATCTGCTAATAGGCAAAGCAGCTGTTCTTGCGAATATCCACACTTACATGAGTGTTAAAGCTCAGCTGCAAGCTTTGATGACACGATCAGCTGCGCTTGCGTAATAGAATCCACAACCTGAGCTTTGGATACTCAAAGACCTTGGCTTTAAAGTTGGCACTAAAAGTATGTGCACACTTTCATTTTTGATTTGATTTATCCATATTCGGATTTCGAATATTAAGTAATACCATATAACGACACTATTATATATATAAAAAAAAATTTTAATAATAAAATAATAATAATAATTAAAAAAAATTATTAATTTACGATACATGCTCCCGAATTCTAAAACAAAACAAAAAAAATAAATTAAAATGTTTAAGGGAATAATGACTGTATAAATCCATGACCACCGCGCGCACGAAAATTATTTAAAAATATGGACACTGCCTTACAATAATTCGCACTCGCTATGACTTAAACTTTTTGTATCCTAAATTTTTTTTAACCCCGGTAACAGAAATTTTAATATTTACTCCTAAAGAAAAAAATGTTAGGCATGAAAAATCAATGCTTTATTTACAATTAAAAGAAAAACAAATGGAGAAATATTTGAAAATTTAACGATTATGGATTAACTTGTTATTACTTTGGGGGCCGCACAGTGAAATAATGTAATTTTTTTCTTTTTTTCTTTGTTTAATCAAGACAAAAGTCTAGTCTTTTATTTATTCGTATTATTTTTAGCGATGTCCATAGGTTTTATAAAAGATCAAAATTGTAGTTAATGTAAGTAGGTCAAGCTTTTGCTTTACAAAAAACGGTAACTTAGTTCACTCGATAATAACGTTACAACTGAGAGCATGTTAGCATTTTAAAAATTACTGTACTTATGATGAGGAAAATAACTAATCCTTGGCGGGAACTTCGATGACGCGCGGTTTATCGATGATCCGAGCCGTCTTGTTGCCCTTTTCAACAATGCCAATGATCCAGGCCTGGTAACCCTCCTGACTGTCAATGTCTTTACATTAGGCAGCTGCCTGTTCCCTGGGCAGGCAGATGAGCAAACCGCCTGATGTTTCCGCAGAATGACCCTGCAGGAGCTGGAATATATTGCCACAGGCCTTTGCCACGGCTGCCATTTTGGCAATAACCGGTAGATTGTGAACAACAAAGGAGACATCCTTCTTCTGGTGAGCGGCCAACGTTTGTGCATGACCCAGGAGTCCAAAGCCGGTTATATCCGTGGCGCCGTGTGCGTTGTATTTGTGCATAAGACGGGCGGCAACACGATTCAGTCGCGACATGGAGTTCATGGCACGATGATACGCCTTGCGCACGTCCTCCTCGGAGACAACCAGTTTGATGCGGTTCCAGCGTTCGGGCTGATCGATCCACTGATGCGCGTTCACAGCCACCTGAGTGCCCAATGGTTTGGTCAGCACCAGAACGTCCCCGACAACAGCGTTGTCCGGCACTATGTACTCATTAGGCGGGCAAATGGTCGAGGCAATGCCGCCAATGGTGCACCACGGATTGACAACGCTCTGGCCGCCCGTCACTGTGGTGCCCGCCTCCAGAGCAGAGTCCTTGAAGCCGCGCATTATCAGGGGTATGACCATATCCCGCTCCTTTTTCGTCATTTTTGTGCTCACAGCCAGCAGTATGAGCATGTTGTCGCAATCGGTTACTCCCATCGCATTCAAGTCGCTGAGCACATTGGCGCAGGCTATCTTCCCCATCAAGTAGGGATCGTCAACAATTGGATAGAAGAAGTCGGTGGTTTGCACCAGGGAAAGGCCGCCGTGGCGCAGTGGTATAACGGCACAATCGAGACCGATGCCAATGCGAGGAATGGCAACGTTGAGGAACTGCGGCTCCTGATCTTGAGCGGAGTAGTCTAATAGAAATTTTGTTTTTGGGAATCTCGAATAAGTGCAATACGATATTCATGGTTGGGTGGGTAAAGACCACGCGGGTCGGTCATCATCTCAGATCCTGCGAAATCTGGGCAGCTATTTGAAGTAGGAAGCAAGACCAATGTATTTGTATTAAATATTCTCAAACGAGGCTGTGGTCTCTTATGGGAGTAGTCCGTTTGGAAGTTTAGCTTCCACCATTTAGTTTCAGGAGGGACTCTTTAATAATAAACATTATGTACACGGAGCCATCGGACACAGCAACCCACACCCACCTCGGCAGAACTAGGGAATCAAAGAGTCCCGACATCTGCTGTGAATTTCAGGTTCCTGGGAAGCCGTTAGATCAGAAGAATCGTGTGGCCAGATGGCCGGAGAAGTTTCCACCGATATACACTTCTTTTTTTGAGGGGTATGCTAGGACCATTCTCTTCTGATCTAACAACATCACCACCTTTTCCCCTGTGCCACATTTAAAACATAATTGTTTTAACTGCCAACAATTACATCGTAGGCTACATACGTTTTGGCGCCCAGAACGTGGGGACTGCTGACGCGAAGATTTTCACATAGTTGCAAATTTTTTAATTAGTAGCCACACATCCCCGGATTGTGAATAGCTGAGTTTGGATTCTCGTGGTAAATATACCTGTGTATGGAAGAAAGGCATTAAGTTCTTATCTCATAAAAGTATGTTGAGGCATAGAAGTTTTGAAATAGAAGTGTTAAACTAGGTGTTTGGCCAAGATCGGATGCCTTGCCGACTTATACATTTAATATGACTTTAGTACTCCGCACAGCAATTGCAACGCAGCTCTCACAGTTTAAGCTCGTTTTTACTTCGATTAGTATTTTCTATTAATTGGGCTTTGTTATTAGTAATACTTTGAAATACTCTAGTAGAACTTGTGGAATCTTGCGTATTTAGCTGAGATTGAATACCCTGCCGAAGTAGACACAACAGCCTTTTAATTTTTTTGCTGTTCAAAGTTCTTTTCTTTTTAAAATAGTTATCACACTCACGGAAGGGTAACATTGGAAGGTAATTATGTCATGCATATCTATGAATATTGCATACCCAATTTCTCTGTAATAGAGGTATTAGGCTATTAGGCATATCGCTACTGGGAAAAGGGAATGTAATGGCCAAGGTATACACTATATATATCGACTTTCCAATGATAGTTTCAATAGACCAAAATTAAAATCTAGCCTAATTTTTATATCTAAAAACTGTCAAGTAATCAATTTTCTTTCTTAAATTTTCTTTCTATTTAATAAATTCACTCTGTATGGCCCCTATAATCTGAATTTTTTAAAATGTCTCTCGGACATAGTCCGCAACTAACACCAGCATTAACCGACGCCGCTTTTAACAATTGTAATATTTGTTGTCAGATCATGACAGACACTCAATCGTGTCGCAACGCAAGGAGTCCCCAAACTTCCTCACCCTTTTGAAGTGAGCGATGTGCCTTTGTTAGAGCTCGACGCCAGCAATGGTACTAACCAAGCAGACCCCCTCCTATTCGTGGTCTGAACCCAAGAAGAAGAGGACGTCCGTATCGGTCAGTCAACACGCGCCGGGAAGAGGCAGTGACGGTTGATTATTCGGTAATACAGAATATGATCGAGCAAAGCGTGTCCCGATTAATGTCTTCTTTAAATTTGAGTTATCCGGTAAATGTTTCGCAATCACCGTCAGCCCCGATCTCATCAGCTGGTCGCACCTCTGTGTATACCAGTAAAGTTGCTGAAATTATGTAGAAATGGAATCTTCATTTTGATGGGTCTGCTGAAGGTTTGAGTATCGGGTGAAGGCGCTCACGGATGAGACTTTAGGTGGAGATTTAAATGCATTACGCAACCACATACACGTTCTGTTCGTAAGAAGAGCACGAAACTGGGATTGACGGTACCATAAATAGGTAGATTGTACTATCTGGTCAGATTTTTGCCTCTCCTTACGCCAACAATATAGTGATTATAGGTCCGAGCTTGCAAGCAAGGAACAAATTCGGTCGCGTAAGCAAAAACATGGGGAAACATTCGCTAATTTCTACGAAACCATAGTTTCTATAATCGATAAATCGTCTATTCGTATCAAAAAAGAAGAGTTGATAGAAATTCTTAAAAATAATCTGCTCCCTGAGACACGTCATAAGCTGCTGTATCAACCTGTACACTGTGTAGGTCAGTTGCGTAGATTAGTGCAAATGCACGAAAATTTACTGCATGAGTTAAGCAGCCGCGCTGAAACAGTCTCCAAGACAGAGCAGCCCATGCAACATCGACAGGTCTACACTGTAGAAGAACTTGAGACATAAGTTGTTCCAAAAATAGAGCTGAATGAAGAACCAGAGATCGATGCTGTCCATTATTCCAATATTACTTGTTGAAATTGCGATGTGCAGGGACACGCATGCGAAAATTGTCTGCCACAACGCCGAATTTTTTGTCACGGATGTGGCGCTTTAAACGCTTGCAAGCCACAATGCAAAAATGCCTGCAGCATCTGTCGGAAAACCGGCAGAAGGGTGCATCCACCAACAACCGGATGACCCTACCAATTAGAAATTTTAACTCCAGAAGCAGATCACCGTTATAACGCTGAGCCCGTGCGTTCATTAACAATGTTAAATCATTCACCGGAAGAAAGGATTGAACCGGTGGATTGTCCAAATTTTCGCCCTTATCACGAGCGGCTGAGAAATTATTTGGAAGTTATGAATAAAATCTTTAATGAAATTAGTCCACTAGTTTATAGAAATGCGTTACGTTGTAAGAAATATTTTAAGCGAATGAAACGATATGGTAAACAATTAGTTTCAGCTATTTTTAATAACAACAATGATTCACGTTGCTATGCTGAAGTGTCCTTTGTGCATTTCACTGAACATGGTTTGCTAGACAAAGGGGCAAATGTCAGTTGTATTGGTCTTACACTGGTTTCTGAACATTTTCATAATTAATATGAGTTTAAGCCCCTGAAATCTCACGTGAGAACAACTGATGGAAAATCTCACGAAGTGATTGGAGCTCTAACAGTTTTAATGAATTATAAAGACAGGCCCAAAACTATACAGATATATATGTTACCGTCAATAAAGCAAATATGAGCCATATTGGGGGTAGATTTTTGGAGAATTTTTGCAATAGCTCCTAACGTCATCAGTTGTATTACCGCGGCCCCTAAAGAGTTAGAAAATATCTCCCTCACGAGCGTAGCGGAGAATGCAAATTTGTGTCCAATGACGGATATGCAACGGCAGCAGTTGGAGGTGGTGAAAAATATGTTTCCTAACTGCCGAGAAAGTTTAGGCCGCACCCGTTTGATCCAACATCATATCCATGTTGGCGATGCAAGTCCTATAAAACAACGTTTTTACCCGGTCAGCCCAGCCGTTGAAAAACTTCTTTATGCTGAAATAGATCGTATGTTAGCACTAGATATTATAGAACCATCTTCAAGTGCATGGAGCTCACCTATGCGTCTAGTTATTAAGCCCAATAAAGTTCGTCTCTGTTTAGATGCGCGTAAACTAAACGAGGTCACAAAAAGATGCGCATCCGTTGCCCAGTATCAATGGAATTATTGCTCGTATGCCAAAGGCAAACATAATTTCCAAGTTGGACATCAAGGGTGCGAACTGGCAAATAGAATTGTCTAACGATTCTGGGCCATTGACAGCGTTCACCATTCAAGGTACCAATTTAAAGTCATGACATTTGGCGTATGCAATGCGCCCTCCACTATGTGTCGCCTCATGGACGACATTATTCCGCCTGATCTTCGTCACTGTGTATTTGGGTATTTAGACGACGTATTTATTGTCTCTGAGAATTTTTCTGCCCATCGTGCAGTATTGGTCCGTCTTGCTGAATAATTCCGAAAAGCCAACCTAACACTGAATATCGACAAAAGTCATTTCTGTGTGAATAGCGTCAACTATTTAGGTTATGCAATAGGCAGCAGTGGTATTTGTACGGATCCCGCTAAAATAGATTGTATTCGGAACTGGCCAGCGTCTAGAAACCTGAAACAGGTTCGCGGATTCCTAGGAGTATGCGGTTGGTATCGTCGTTTCATAAATAATTACGCAGAGTTAACATGTCCTATTACAGATGTGTTGACTATTAAAAACAAATTTGTTTGGCCAGCAGAAGCGCAACAGGCTATGGAAAGATTAAAAATTATCCAAACGTCTGCACCCGTGTTACAAAATCCTGATTTTCAGAAAAAAATTTTTCTTCATTGCGACGCCAGTAATTATGGAATTGGCGCTGTTCTTGTGCAGTTTTCGGAAGACAAAGATTAAATGCCAATCGCAGTTATGTCAAAAAAATTAAGTCGCGCCCAACGCAACTACAGCGTTACAGAGCGTAAGTGCCTGGCAGTCATTATGGCCATCGAAAAATTTCGTTGCTACTTAGAACTACAGGAGTTTGAGGTGGTAACTGATCATTCTAGCCTTTTGTGGCTTATGCGCCAACAAAATGCGTCCGGTTGACTTGCTCGATGGATTTTCCGTCTGCAGCACTATAAATTTACAATTTCACACCGAAAAGGAAAAGACCATATTGTCCCCGAGGCCTTGTCAAGATTAAGTGAAGAGGAATTGGCCGAAATAGAAATATGTCCAATCATAGACTTGGAGTCGGATGCTTTCTTTAACGAATATAAAAATGTGAAACAGAAATTTCTACTGCAGCAGTCTAAATTTTCAGATATTAAGATATCTAAACGATTTATATATATTAAAACCGAACATGCAAAAGCACTAGAATTGTAAGTTATAGGTTCCGTCTCGACTAAGAAATAATGTATACAAGCGCATAATAGTGTAATTTCGTCGCACTGTGGGATGCTAAAAACTATGAAAAGTTGCACAGAAATCTTTTCTGGCCTTGTTTGACCAACGATGTGCGTAATTATATTCGGAAATGTGACACGTGTAAGGAAACCAAATCGCCCAATTATATTCTTCGCCCACCTATGGGATTACCGTCTCCTACATGTAGACCATTCCAAGCACTATATATTGAATTATTAGGTCCCTATCCAAGAAGTAAAGCTGGTCATGTTGGATTACATTGTTCTGGACCATTTCAGTAAATTCATTGGCTCCATCCACTTAAAAAATGCACGTCTTCTTATATTCAAGACGTCCTATTAAAACAAGTATTCCACTGTTTTGGGGTCCCCGAGATGGTATAATGGTGGTGAAAATGGTATACAGTTCCGAGCCCATGAGTTAAATGCGTTTCTGACGGAACTGGGCATAAAACACGTTTATACTCTGTATTCGCCTCAGGGTAATGCGGCCAAGCGTGTAAATCGATCCTGTCAGCAGCAGTTCGCGCATATCTTAAAGAGGAGCAAACGGAATGAGACAAATATATTTCAGCCATTTCTTGTGCATTACGATCGACATTGCACCAATCTTTAGGTTGCTCCCTATGCAAAGCCTTGTTTGGGATAGACATGATTACTCACGGGGCAGACTATCGTCTCTTAAAAGAAATGTCGCTTATGGAAGAACTCATGGTACCCTACAACGAACAGATAACTTGGACCCAGTTGCGAAAAGACTTCCAAATAAATATTCGCAAGGCTTATGAAAGGAATGCGGTGCAATATAACTTGCGTTCCAAACCCGTCTTCTTTAAAGATGGCCAAGAAGTTTTTCGACGAAATTTCGCTCTTAGCAAATTTTCGCAAAATTTCAACGCAAAATTAGGACCGCAATTTGTGAAATGTATGAAAAAGAAGTTTGGAAATAGTTTTTACTTTTTAGAAGATTTACAAGGGCGTGAAATCTGAACATACCACGCGAAAGATATTCGTAGTTAATTCCCGCTAATCTTCCTACTACCGTATCAGATTATCGGGTTATGTAGTGATCAGCAAAACAAAGAAAAATCCCCGCCGCAGATCGTTTACGATAATTATGTCGCCTGCGTTGTTTTATGCTAAAGCTTTGATATTGAGCTTTTGGGAGAGTGCTTTATGTAAGCGGAGCTTTTGCAAGGTTGCATATGACATAGATCTCCACATTCATTATCTCCACTTGCTATCTGGGAGCAGGGATGGGTATAAAAGCCCAGGGCTCATAGCATACGGCCTCTGTTGGTGATCGTATCTCCGAGTAAAAACTCACGCTGTGAACAACAATTTTTTTTGTACAATCTTCATAGCCCGTGAGCACATTTTTTGTACTTGGAATAATGCGATGCATTATACGAAGAAACATAAAACGGTCAGAGATCTGATTTTTCGGTCAATAAATCTGTGCCACCAGTTCGGACAAACCATTTGAGCCCATTTACTTTGTGTAGCCAGAAGCTAATCTGGAGTCATCCAGCATTTAGCCATCTAGGAAACCATTTTGGAAGTGTGAAATATAAGCGCCAAAAGAAAAGGTATATGTACCCCAATAAATTTTCGTCCGTAGTTGAAAACTAATAATTTTTCGATTATAGTGCCCATTTGCTCGATCGCCCTACCCATCTCCAAACAGCGGCTAGCTTTGCTAGAAGGCCTACTTTTTGAGGTGGGTTAATATTTTTGCCATCAGTGTATCGGAACTTGGAGTTCGTCGTCGTCTTAGCATAGGAGCCATGCAGAGTGTCCCATAATCTAACAGCCAAACGCATCAGTAAAAACCCATACTCAAGTTATGAACAATTGGATCAAAACATTATAAAAGTGTGCCTAGTGGTGTCGGAATGTCCAGAAAAAAAAAAAGAAACAGAAAGCACCCAAGGATGAATTTTTCTCTGCCCATCTCGGCATATATACATAAATATATGTATATATATTTCCGCTAATTCAATGGACACAGTCATGTAACACATATTTTTTATTAATGGTGCCGAAGAAGAGAAAAATATCACAAAAAAATATATATATGAAGCCAAATCAAAGATAAATTACCTAAATCAAATCAAAGCAGACTGAATGCACAACACATAAAAAAAATAAATAAACCCCAAACCCATTTAAGGGACTTACAATAGTAACTAAATGCTTTTTTTATTGCATAATTAAATAACCCATTCAGTTTCAGTAATAAGTGAAAAAAAATTATTATGTAACACACAAAAAAAAAACACACACCAGCTATACAAGAAACCAAAAAAAGAACTTTCATAAACCAATACAAACCATCTCAACACCAGCAGCGCTGGAAGTCCTTTCACCGCATTACACTATATTGTACGTAAGTCACAGCAAATTCTTTTAATTACGATTTCGATCACTCGCTAGTGCATCGGCAGAGTTATATACCGACGCACAGGTGGTCATCTCTGTATGTAAGTATTATGTGCCGATTTTGGTTGTACAATGACTGCCAGCACTACAAACATTTATCTTCATACTATTTTTGATATTAAAATATGCAACTTAAAAAAACAAAAACAAAACAAAAAAAGTTACAATAAAAAACATCCAAATGCTTTTTTCATTTACTAACTATCTAATTTGTCTAACATAGCTAATAAAGCTAAAAATCTAATGTTTTCATAAATGATCTGCTAATAGGCAAAGCAGCTGTTCTTGCGAATATCCACACTTACATGAGTGTTAAGCTCAGCTGCAAGCTTTGATGACACGATCAGCTGCGCTTGCGTAATAGAATCCACAACCCGAGCTTTGGATACTCAAAGGCCTTAGCTTTAAAGTTGGCACTAAAAGTATGTGCACACTTTCAATTTTGATTTGATTTTTCCATATTCGGATTCCGAATATTAAGTAATACCACATAATGACACTATTATATATAAAAAAAATTTTTTAATAATAAAATAATAATAATAATTTAAAAAAAATTATTTATTTACGATACATGCTCCCGAATTCTAAAACAAAACAACAAAAAATAAATTAAAATGTTTAAGGGAATATTGACTGTATAAATCCATGACCACCGCGCGCACGAAAATTATTTAAAAATATGGACACTGCCTTACAATAATTCGCACTCGCTATGACTTAAACTTTTTGTATCCCTAAATTTTTTTAACCCCGGTAACAGAAATTTTAATATTTACTCCTAAAGAAAAAATGTTAGGCATGAAAAATCAATGCTTTATTTACAATTAAAAGAAAAACAAATGGAGAAATATTTGAAAATTTAACGATTATGGATTAACTTGTTATTACTTTGGGGCCGCACAGTGAAATAATGTAATTTTTTTCTTTTTTTCTTTGTTTAATCAAGACAAAAGTCTAGTCTTTTATTTATTCGTATTATTTTTAGCGATGTCCATAGGTTTTATAAAAGATCAAAATTGTAGTTAATGTAAGTAGGTCAAGCTTTGCTTTTACAAAAAACGGTAACTTAGTTCACTCGATAACAACGTTACAACTGAGAGCATGTTAGCATTTTAAAAATTACTGTACTTATGATGAGGAAAATAACTAATCCTTGGCGGGAACTTCGATGACGCGCGGTTTATCGATGATCCGAGCCGTCTTGTTGCCCTTTTCAACAATGCCAATGATCCAGGCCTGGTAACCCTCCTGACTGTCAATGTCTTTACATTAGGCAGCTGCCTGTTCCCTGGGCAGGCAGATGAGCAAACCGCCTGATGTTTCCGCAGAATGACCCTGCAGGAGCTGGAATATATTGCCACAGGCCTTTGCCACGGCTGCCATTTTGGCAATAACCGGTAGATTGTGAACAACAAAGGAGACATCCTTCTTCTGGTGAGCGGCCAACGTTTGTGCATGACCCAGGAGTCCAAAGCCGGTTATATCCGTGGCGCCGTGTGCGTTGTATTTGTGCATAAGACGGGCGGCAACACGATTCAGTCGCGACATGGAGTTCATGGCACGATGATACGCCTTGCGCACGTCCTCCTCGGAGACAACCAGTTTGATGCGGTTCCAGCGTTCGGGCTGATCGATCCACTGATGCGCGTTCACAGCCACCTGAGTGCCCAATGGTTTGGTCAGCACCAGAACGTCCCCGACAACAGCGTTGTCCGGCACTATGTACTCATTAGGCGGGCAAATGGTCGAGGCAATGCCGCCAATGGTGCACCACGGATTGACAACGCTCTGGCCGCCCGTCACTGTGGTGCCCGCCTCCAGAGCAGAGTCCTTGAAGCCGCGCATTATCAGGGGTATGACCATATCCCGCTCCTTTTTCGTCATTTTTGTGCTCACAGCCAGCAGTATGAGCATGTTGTCGCAATCGGTTACTCCCATCGCATTCAAGTCGCTGAGCACATTGGCGCAGGCTATCTTCCCCATCAAGTAGGGATCGTCAACAATTGGATAGAAGAAGTCGGTGGTTTGCACCAGGGAAAGGCCGCCGTGGCGCAGTGGTATAACGGCACAATCGAGACCGATGCCAATGCGAGGAATGGCAACGTTGAGGAACTGCGGCTCCTGATCTTGAGCGGAGTAGTCTAATAGAAATTTTGTTTTTGGGAATCTCGAATAAGTGCAATACGATATTCATGGTTGGGTGGGTAAAGACCACGCGGGTCGGTCATCATCTCAGATCCTGCAAAATCTGGGCAGCTATTTGAAGTAGGAAGCAAGACCAATGTATTTGTATTAAATATTCTCAAACGAGGCTGTGGTCTCTTATGGGAGTAGTCCGTTTGGAAGTTTAGCTTCCACCATTTAGTTTCAGGAGGGACTCTATAATAATAAACATTACGTACACGGAGCCATCGGACACAACAACCCCACACCCACCCCGACAGAGCCAGGGAATCAAAGAGTCCCGACATCTGCTTTGAATTTCAGGTTCCTGGGAGCCGTTAAATCAGAGGAATCGTGGGGGGCCAAATGGCCGGAGAAGTTGACGCCTATATACATTTATTTTTTTTGAGGGGTATGCTTGGACCATTCTCTTCTGATCTTGCAACATCACCACCTTTTTCCCTGTGCCACATTTAAAACATAATCGTTTTAACTGCCAACAATTACATCGTACTCTAAAAAATATACCCGTAATTAAAGGGGTGACCACTAATCTACCATTAAATTAAATTTGGTGACTCTAGCTCAAAAACTGTGAGAGATATAGCCATTTCCGATTTATTAAGGCGGGGTGGCTCGGGGACGTTCTAGTGGGCGTGGCCGTTATATTAACGTCGCAATCTTTTGGTGCGGTCACCAGCAATCTACATAACAAGTTTGGTGTCTCTAGCTTTAAAATTGGGTGAATTATACACATGTTACCAAATTTTGTGACTAACTTTAATATTCTGGAAAATATTGAGCCTTTACCGAATTACGATTTGAGATGTACCAACATTGTATGGATTTGCCAGCCTCTCAGTGGGCGTGGCACAAAAATTTTAACACTTTGTCTGACGCAGATAACTACAAATATATATCCAAAATTTTAAGTCTCTAACTTCAATTGCGGCGAAAAATATTGCGTTCATCCGGACAGACAAACGGACAGCAGCACGGACATTGCACAGAACCAGTATACTAGTTTCACTTCGTGAACGATTATAAATAAAAAAATCTCATCATAGAAAAATTTTAAAGTATGGGGCTCCATATGTGTCAGTTGGTTTGGCCAAAATGACAATTTGGCTGTTGCCAGGTGTTATTTAAAAACCGAAAAAATCGCAAAAATTGTAAAATCGCAATCGAGAGTCGACGATTCGCAGAAATGCAGGTAGCAGGAGAAAAATCGGAGGCTACAGGCTAAATCGATTAACGCTCGCTCATCGTGTTGTGTTCGAACATGCTTTCCTGTCCTCAAAAGTGCGGCTTCTAAAAGCTGTATGCCTTTTTAAAGCTCATTTCTATGAGGTGTGCAAGCTTTAAAAATTAAAAAAAAGAAAATTTTGAAAGATCAACGGAACAAAGCAAGCACACTTAAATAACTTAATTTTATTATATTTCTATTCGTTTTGATTATTTTATGCATAGAAATAAGAAATGCATGAACATGACTTTTATGGCCGAGTAGCCCGCAAAAAGCCATTTCTAAACAAAAAGCACCAACAGGCTCGTTTTGTATTCGCAAAAGAGTATGAATTGAAAGGTCCAGAATTTTGGAATACTGTTATTTTAGCAGACGAGTCCAAATTTAATATGTTTGGATCGGATGGGAGGAAATATGTGGAGAAAAGCAAATAAAGAGCTGAATAAAGAAAATTTAAAGCCAACGAGGAAGCTCGGCGGAGGCTCCGTTATGGTTTGGGCCTGCATGTCAGCTAGAGGAGTAGGACATTTGGTGTTTATTGATGGAATGATGGATAAATTGCAGTATCTAAATATTTTGAAGAGCCATTTGCTTCAATGTGCCGAGGAGTTGGGAATAAAGGACTCTTTTTCATTTTACCAAGATAATGACCCCAAACATAAGGCGGGAATTGTGCAGAGTTGGTGCATATAGTTCATATGCATATGTTCAACATACATAGATGTATATGTAGGTGTGGCGCGCTTGCTCGTACACACAAAAATTTGACAACAAAGGGAAAAAAATGTACATTACAAATACTTCACAAAATAATAAATTTACGAGAGATCTAACGAGCGAGAGCGCACGCGTGTCCCTTTCTTCGCTCAATCTTCACAAAAAAACCTCTTCTTTCAGTCCCCTTGCAATTATTCACACATACACAGAATCACTCATACACATACGCAGACTGCACGCTGTAAACAGCTACTGTGCTTGACCCCCACTATAGAAACTAAATTCGTGTATAACCTCTACACTAAGAGTATGATCTTAATAAAATGTTCAGGGCTTAACAAGAGCAGGGCTAGTGATGCTGATCAAGAATATATATATATATACTTTATGAGGTCGGAGCCTGTTACATACATTTGCACAAAACCATTATACCCTGATTTACCCATTTTTAATATGTTCAGGATATAAAAAGAAAGCACCGGTTGTTTCCCAAAGAAAAATTTAAACAAAAGCGCATTAAAAAACACGTGACGTATTTTATGCATATATGCATATGCATATGTCCCACTACACAATGTCCGTTATGCTGTCCGGATGAATGCAACATTTTTCGGCGTTGTTGAAAATAGAGACTTGTTATTTTAAATACATAGTAATTGTAGTTATCTGCTTCAGACAAACTGTTAAGATTTTTGTGCAACGTCCTCTGGGAGGCTGGCAAAACGATAATTGATAATCGAAATCGGTACACCTCAAATTGCAAATCGATAAGAGGTGAATATTTCCCACAATATTAAAGTTAGAGTCACCATGTACATTGCTAGCAACATCCCCAAATTGCGACCTTGATATCCCGGCCACGCCCACTAGAACGCTCCCGAACGCCCCTGCCTTAAAATATCCAAAATGGCTATATCTTCCACAGTTTTTAGCTGGGGGCTCCATATTTGGAATATATGTTCCCCCGTATATCATAAAAAAAATTTTGCATCCACGCCCCTTCCCGTTTAAAATCGATATACCTGAAAGCTCAAATCGGTAACATGGGCATAATTCAAACAATTTGAAAGCTGAAAACACCAAACCTGGTATGTTAATTGCTGCTGATCTCCCCAAAAGATTGCGACCTTTATGTTTCGGCCACACCCACTATAACGCCCCCAGTCGCCCCGCCCCCACGAATCGCAGATACCAATATCTCCCTTATTATAAGAGCTAGTTTCACCAAATTTTAAAGGTAGATTAGTCCTTCCCGGAAATTGCGAATTTCTATATCTTCCAGACCCCTTTTCAAAGATCGGTAGAAAATTTCTCTGCCACGCACACTCCCGTCCCCGCAAATAGAGCTAGAGTCACTCTCTTAAAATATTTGTAAAATCCGTAAAATCTCCGTAAATCGCGAAAGCGTATATCTCACCAAATTTTTAAAGGTAGCTGGCTGGTCACCCCTTTAAAGATGCGACAAACATTTTCTGGCCACGTCCACTCCCGCCTCCGAAAATCACGAAAATCTATATATTTAACAATTTTAGAGCTAGAGTCACCAAGTTTTAAATGTAGATGGGTGGGTACACCCTTTAAAGCCAAGTAAATTTCCCGGCTATGCCTACTCCCGCCCACTCCCGGCCCGTAAATCGCGAAAATCTATATATCCCACAATTTGAAAGCTAGAGTCCCCAAATTTGGCAGACAGTGTTTGGGTGACCGCCTCGAGCCGAAAAATGTTGGCCACGCCCACTATGAAATATAGAAATTCTATATTTTTCCAAAATATCAATACTGTCTTCTGTACTCTGTGAACGAGTTTTAAGCGGTTGTTTACTTGGTATATATTTTGATTGTTATATGTATTTAATTAGTTAGTCAGTGTAAATCCTTGCTCGTGCCTTTACAGCTGGTTTTACTGTTTGCTTCAAGGGAATCAAAAAAAGAGATCTTCACTGTTGGCGCCGCGCTCATAGACATTACGAGATATGCAGTTCGGTTGTGCGAGAGCTTATGTATGTTTGAGTTTATGTGTTCGACTTAGAACTGAGTAGAGAGTAACTCCTAATGAGATACTCCGGACTAGACCACTCTTACCTGCTTTTCTATATTATAAACTAATCTTTTTTATGTAATCCGATTTCCTATTCAATTATTGTATGAGTAAAATTAGTCTTATTTTTTTCTTCTCCTAAACCTTTTAATCACTGTTTTTGCCTAATCCGATTTCCTCTCAAAATTGTTTATAATCCCAAAATTAATGTTATTTTTATTTATAGCTTATATATCTGAGAAAGTTAAGGATTACGTTGGAAATAACTTGGCTTGCTTGCCGTCATGCATGGAACAACAGATAAGCTATGTTGGGTAAGATGTTTTAAAGTTATTACAATATATTATATATATTGGTATAAAATTTAATAGGAGGTAAGAATATATAATAAAATACAGAATTAAATTGGTAATAGAAGGAAAGAATGTCTATGTTCAGATTGTCTCGCCCACAGCTTACAGTAAAATGATTATTGTTACTGATCCTTACAAGCGAGGATATTACAACAAACGAGTATGCTTGTATATGATATATGCTTTGCAGGGCTGTAAACCCAAAAATAAATTTCGCTAGTTCGGTTTACGGTTCGAACCCTTTTGATACCATTGGGTTCGGTTCATGAACCTGGTTTTTCAGATTTATGAACCCAGGTTTTGGTTCGTCTTTTATATTTTCTAATTTCTTCACAAACAAAACTCAAATTCATTAATACTCTTTTGCCTACTGATTACCACCATCAATAATCGCATTGTTAATTGTTTAAAGCAACCAGTACACTCTTTCCCTGAATAGGCTACTTCAACTATTTCTTAGTGATGTTAAAACTGATCTTAAAACTTCTAAATAAAATGTTAAATCAATATCAGGGAAAAATTTGTCTTCGCATTTTCAGAGTTACATTTGGAAATATTACTTAAGATATGTTTTATGAAAACATTTTATTTATTATTTGCATAAATAAGGGTATTTATGCCTCGACGAGCAAACACAATACACACATTGTCGTACCAATGAATAAGTATGTGTATATGCAGTCCATTAACATGAATGCAAATCTGAGGGTTGCAACTTCTTTTCAACATGCGACGTCACAGCTAAAGTTTCTGTGCGAGTGGGTAATTTTAGCATGACGGAAAGAAGCCAATGAGACGTCACGTCGTTACAAATGTTCTAGCTACTGGCGCTTCACCTCGCGTGAGCAACGACAACATCACTGCGCCGAAGAGTGAAGATAGACGACTAAATAGTTTCTGTCTCTGCTGCTGCCTATAATCTGCAGCCTTCTTTGCTTTTTTCTTCGTTTCTAAGCTCTGTGCCTCTTTCCCAAGAAATCAGTTTCTTTACGGGCAGCAACAAATGCAGCCGAAATTGCTATGGTTGTTGTTATCCCGCTTCCTCCGAAGTTGCCGGCATCTTGATCTCAGCACAGAAGCAGCGCAAAATATCAAAACAATAAATGCTACAACAAGTCCAGCCGAAATAAGTGTGGTTGTTGTAACCGTTTTCCCCCAAAATTTTTGCCTACGTCTTCAACTCAGAACAAAAGCTGTAAAGAATATCAAAACAAAAAAACAGACAAGAGCAACTGTTGTTGTGTTATAGAGCTTTGTTGTTGCATCCAATGGTAAATTTGCTGCTTTTGAATTTGCTTTTGCGGACCGTCTGCACCTCTTGCCAACCATAAATATACCTAACTATATTAACCGCGTATGCGTCTGTTTTCCGCTATTTATACTTTAGTTCTCTCTGTGTAAATAAAATTTTCAAATGAATTTTTTATTTTTTATAGCTAATTATGAACCAAATTATTTTTTAATAAATATGGTTTAGTTCGGGTTCAGGTACGGCTGTCTTTCTTTAAACGAGTTCAGTTCAAGGTATGGTTCAAAAGTTTGAACCGAACCGGCTCGAATCCGGTTTGCAGCCATGGCTTTTAGTGATTTAATCAATTTTAATTTCGCATATTTTGGCCAAAAACAAGTTTGTAAATGTGTAATTCAATCGGTAGTGTGAAAAACATAGTTCAAATCTATTTGGCATTTTAATTCAATTCGTATAAATTGAGTTTAAATACAATAACAAACTGCAGCACAAGCATACTTGTTGACTTGTGTAGTTGCATTGTTAGTAGTAGGGAACTGAATGTTCCGGATCAGTCTGTAGCTATCACTTTTGTTACCCTGGGATACATAATGGTGGGAGTTAGGGGAACTATCGTTTAATGGCGCTACGTGACCCTTTTTGCCGGGGAGGGGATGAGGGAACCAATCGTTTTATGGGCCCAAGTGACCATTTGTTAGGGGCAGGGGGTGAGGGAGAGGGGAGTTGAGGAAAGTGGCAGTTACATTTTATTGCCGGTCGCTTTTGGATGGGTGCACGATTTTGAATTAGAGGTGCACCCATCGATTTGTTTACCTACCATTTCGGATAAGATTTGGGATAAGAGACGATCGTTAAAATTCACATTTACTAGGGGGCAGATCATTCAAATTTCTATTTCCGGTGTGATGGCTAACGAGATCACGTGCGCGCAAGTGCACGCATCGGCTTGCTCTGCTCCTTTTTCGGGGTTTAGATAAGGGTCCGATTAGGCACGTGCGCATACTTAGAAAAACTTTATTTAGTCTCTTAAGTGAAACTAGTATACTGGTTGTGTACAATGTCCGTCCTGCTGTCCGTCCGGATGAACGCAATATTTTTCGACGCCATTGAAGATAGAGACTTTAAATTTTGGAGATATACTTGTAGTTATCTGCTTCAGACAAAGTGTTAAGATATTTGTGCCACTCCCACTGTGAGGCTGGCAAATCGATAACCTGTCGCTACACCTCAAATCGAAAATCGATTCGTCAATATTTTGTACAATATTAAAGTTAGAGTCACCATCTTAGTATGTAGATTGCTGGTGACCTCCTCAAAAATTGCGCCCTTAATTTCCCGGCAACGCTCACTAGAACGTCCCGCCCTAAAAAATCGGAAATGCCTATATCTCCCAAAGTTTTTGAGCTACAGGCTCCATTTTTGGTATACGTATTACTGGAAAGTTCCCCCACACATCGCAATTTTCCGGCCACACCCCCTTATACCTTCGTAATAGCTAAAACCGATATATTTGATAGCTCAAAACGGTAACATGTGTATAATTCACACAATTTTAAAGCTAGAGAAACAAAACTTGGTATGTAGATCCTCCAAAAGTTGCGACACTGATTTCACGGCCATGCCCCTAGAACGCGCCCCACCGCCCCCGCCTTCAAAAATCGGAAATGGCTATATCTCCCACAGTTTTTGAGAGGGAGGCTCCATATTCGGAATATATATTACTGGATAGCACACCCAAACATCCTAGAAAAAATGTTCCGGCCACGCCCCCTTCCGCCTCCGTAATTGCTGACACAGATATATTTGAAAGGTCAAAACGGTAACATGTATATAATTCACACAATTTTAAAGTTACAGACAACAAACTTGGTATGTACATTGCTGGTGACCTCACCAAAAGATTGTGTACTTGATACTTGACGCCCACTAGAACGGTTCCAAGCCACCTCGCCTTACAAAATCGGAAACGGCTATATGTCTTACAGTTTCTGAGCTAGAGTCTCAAATTTTAAAAGTGGATTAGTGGTCACCCCTTTAAATACGGGTAAAAAAATTACCGCCAAGCCCACCCCGCTACTCCCGCCCGCGGAAATTACGAAAGCCTATATCTCCACAGTTTTAAAGCTAGAGTCACCAAATTTGCTCGGTAGGTCTTGCCCTTTAAAGATAGTAAAATTTCCCGGCCACGCCCACCCCCGCCCTCGAAAATCGCAAAAAGCTATACTTCCCACAATTTTGGATCCAGAGTCACCAAGTTTTAAAGGTAGATAGCTGGTCACTCATTTTAAATAGATGGCTGGTCACCCCCATTAAAGACTCCCGGCCGTGCCCACTTCCGCCCCCGGAAATCGCGAAAATCTATATTTCCCACAATTTTAACGCTAAATTCATGAAATTTGGCAGTGGTTGGGTAGGTCACCCTTTTAAGATTTTGCCAAAAATTTTGGGCATGCCCACCCTGCCCATGCCATATATAAAAATAATTTATTTTTTCAAAATAACAATAATGACTTCCGTGAACCTTGAACTAGTATACGGAATCGGTTACGTCCGACTGCAACGTCGGTACTTGTTATTATTGTTTAGAAGTGAAAATAGTACATTAGATTTGTGCGCTGTCCGTCATGCTGTCCGTCAGTCTGTCCGTCTGTCCATATGAATGCAATATATTTCGGA